>CM075971.1:4762959-4820896 GCA_038048745.1 Coluber constrictor foxii
TTCCTGCAACCGTTCTTTCTATGTTTTAGCCTCCAGTCCCCTAATCATCTTTGTTACTCTTCTCTGCACTCTTTCTAGAGTCCCCACATCTTTTTTACATTGTGGCGACCAAAACTGGATGCAGAATTCCAAGTGTGGCCTTACCAAGGCCTTATAAAATGGTATTAACACTTCACGTGATCTCGATTCTAACATCTCCCTTATCCTCTCTTTGTCTGTATGTTGGCGGGTCAGCAAAGCAGAAGAAACTGCTTCGGGGTTGACGAGGTTGGGGATGGTGAAAAATACACTTTCAAAAGTGAGAAAAAATAGAGCTAAGCTTCGTTTTGTCTGGGGATTTAAGCTTTTCACAGGCAGCTTCTGACGAGGAGGAGGAGGCTGAAAGGCAGGTAACAGTGAGATGACACCATATATATATATCTAGATATTTGAACGGGAACTCTTAGATAATGCCACATCAGCTCAGAATGACGGGATTCCACAACATACCAGAGCAGGTTAAAATGGGACTAGGTAGTTTTTGATTCATCTGTGCTAGAGCAAAGATGGCAAACCTTTTCGGCACTCAGTGCCCAAACCAGAATCCACATACATGTGTGTGCATGTGTGTACATGTATGTGCATTTGCATACATGCGCATGCATGTGCATACATGTGCATACACGTGCATGTGGGAGAGTGCCATAAACCCGAAGACCAGCAGACTGGTACATGCATGCCTATTTTTTGGCTGCTTTTCAAGCAGTTTTTTGGGCCGTTTTGCCACAGGTTCGCCATCACAGTGCTTGAGTAACCCAACTGCTGACTTAGCCCAGCTGTCTCAAAACAAGACAGCTCTTCCTCAACCTCAACAGGTCTTCTGAAAGTCTAGGGAGATTCTCAGTCTTTCAGGTCATGGTTATCCCAAAGGTGCTTTTTTCCCCGGACTTTCTTGTTTTTCTTTGAAGACGTTTCACTTCTGACCCGAGAAGCTTCTTCAGCTCTGAGAGAAGCCACCTCTTCGTAGAACTAACAAGAAATGTCCAGACAGAATTATTAATCAGTGGAATGACTTGCCTCCAGAAGTTATGGGTGACCCATTACTGGACGTTTTAAAGAAGAGATTAGACAAAAATATTGTCTGAAATAGTATAGAGTCTCCTGCTTAAGCAGGGGGTTGGACTAGAAGACCTCCAAGGTCCCTTCCAACTCTGTTATTCTGTTATATGTCCATCTTCCTTCTTTGGAGAATGACAAACTTGAAAAAGCAGGGGTGAAATCCAGCAGGTTCTGACAGGTGCTGGAGAACCGGTAGTGGAAATGTTGAGTAGTACGGAGAACCGGTAGCAGAAACTTTGAGTAATTCAGAGAACCGGCAAATGCCACCTGTGGCTGGCCCCAGAAGTGGGGTGGGAATGGAGATTTTGCAATATCCTTCCCCCAGGAGTAGGGAGGGAATGGGGATTTTGCAGTATCCTTCCCCTGGAGTGGGGTGGGAATGGAGATTTTGCAGTATCCTTCCCCTGCCACGCCCACCAAGCCACACCACGCCCACCAAGCCACGCCCACAGAACCAGTAGTAAAAAAATTTAGATTTCACCACTGCTGAAAAGGCACGTTATTAACCAGCCCCCACCCCAAAAAATGGGATTGGAGTTGGACTAGAAGACCTCCCAGGTCCCTTTCAACTTCATTATTTGTCAGCGTTTGTTGCAGCACACACGATCAGACAGACAATTCAATAATTCTGCAGGAGTCAACTACGTAAGAAACTTTCTTTATAAACAGTACCACACACCAGAAGTCAGCATACAAAATCAGGATCACAGAAGCAATATTCATAGAAGCAAGTCATCAGAGAGTAGAGAGATACAGAGGCTAAGTATATTGTACAGAGGCTCCCATCACAGAGGCCAAACCAACTCTTACATAAAGTTCAGCAAGTCTAAGCCACACCCAGGCTCCATACTCTCTGTTATGGGCCCATACAAACAAATATTATGTTTCAGTTTCCAAACAGTTCCCATTGGCTGACCTGTTGCTATATTCCAGTCTATGAATATTCATTCTCTGACATTATTCTCTTCTTCTGTTACATGTCCATCTAAGAGCCTCGGGGGCACAGTGGTTAGAGAGCAGTACTGCAGGCTACTTCTGCTGACTGCCGGCTGCTTGCAATTTGGCAGTTCGAATCTCACCAGGCTCAGGGTTGACTCAGACTTCCATCCTTCCGAGGTTGGTCAAATGAGGACTCAGATTGTTGGGGGCAATATGGTGACTCTGTAAACTGCTTAGAGAGGGCTGTAAAGTACTGTGAAATGGTATATAATAGCTATTGCTATTGCTACCTTCCTTGTCTTTCCCATTTCCTTCCTTCCTTCCTTCCTTCCTTCCTTCCTTCCTTCCTTCCTTCCTTCCTTCCTTCCTTCCTTCCTTCCCTCCTTCCTTCCTTCCTTCCTTCCTCCGAGCCATTGTGGTGCAGTGTTAGAATGCAGTATTGAACACTAACTCTGCCCACTGTCAGGAGTTCAATCCTGACTGGTTCAAAGTTAACTAAGCCTTCTATCGTTCTGAGGTGGGTCAAATGAGGACCCAGATTGTTGGGGGCAAGAGGCTGACTCTTTCAACCCCTTAGAGAGGGCTGAAAAGCACAGTGAAGCGGTATATAAGTCTGAGTGCTATTGCTATTCACTTCGGAGAGGGACAAACTTGATTTGGAGAGGCACATTATTTCCCACCCACCCGCTAAAAAACGGGATTGTAACTCTTGTCTCTCCTGGCTTCTTTCTGCCCTCTCCTCTGTTGCCACGTAGCCCGAGTCGGGCAGGTGACAAGCCCAGCTGGAGAGCTCCCATTCCTGTTCTCGGCGGCCACAAATCAGACGCCACAGCGGGAGTGTCTCCACTGGCAGTAATTGGTACCATCTGTTGCTGCTTGGCATTCCAGCATTTCATCTTCCAGCCCAAGCATTCATCACCAGACCAAAAACCCAGCCAGCTGACACTGAAAGATTAACTTGAATTGATTTGCTTGGATAAACTCGCCTGGGTGCGCCGCATCAGTTGGTACAGCACATTCCTGTTAATAGCCATCCTCCAATTCCCCCCTTCAACATCCCAGATGTTTACCAAGCAATTGTCTGCCTTAGCTCCTGTCACGTGACCTCTGCCACTTCTGCATCTTCTTCCTAATGATTATAATTTAGAAGAGAGGGTTTTTTTCCCCTCCCCAGGAAAGAAAGAAAGATATGGAAGAGTGATCAGATCATCACCCAGCAGAAGGAGAGGAGAGCAAAGATTGCAGAGTGGAGAGGAGATGACAGAAGGAGAAGACAACAAAGATTATGGGGCAGGAGGAGACCATGGAGAAAATGCTGGAGGTCAGTTCTGAAACTGACTCTGCACACCAGAACAACAAGACATGAGGACAGCTTTTCCCCGAATGCCATCACTCTGCTGAACAACTATTTCCCACAACATTGTCAAATTAATTACTAAGACTGTAGTTCTTCTCATCCTTACCAATATCTAGCTCTTCCCACTTACGGATATATCCATGTTGCTTGTATCTTTACAACTTATATTGTTTTTATTGTTTCCTAGTATGATTTGATTGCTTATTAGTATCCTATGACTACCACTAAGTGTTGTATCTTATGATTCTTGATGAATATATTTCATTTTTTCTTTATGCACACTGAGAACATATGCACCAAAAACAAATTCCTTCTGTGTCTAATCACACTTGGCCAATAGAGAATTCTCTTCTCTTCTCTTCTCTTCTCTTCTCTTCTCTTCTCTTCTCTTCTCTTCTCTTCTCTTCTCTTCTCTTCTCTTCTCTTCTCTTCTCTTCTCTTCTCTTCTCTTCTCTTCTACTCTACTCTACTCTACTCTACTCTACTCCACTCCACTCCACTCCACTCCACTCCACTCCACTCCACTCCACTCCACTCCACTCCACTCCACTCCACTCCACTCCACTCCACTCCACTCCTGCTTTGGGAGGCAGAGAATAGATGTGGGCGGGGCCAGTCAGAATTTTTACTACCGGTTCTCCGAACTACTCAAAATTTCTGCTACCGGTTCTCCAGAACTGGTCAGAACCTGCTGAAACCCACCTCTGCATCAAGGATCTGCGTAACTTCCACCACGCCCTCAATACCTTTTTATTCCATCAGGCTGGCCTGGCCTAACTTTAATCTGTTTTAAATTATTGGGGTGTTTTAAATTTGTCTTGGGCCAAACTGTTTAATTCGGTTTTATTCGGTTTTTAAATTTTGTATTGATGTGTTTTATCTTGTGGCTGTTCACCGCCCTGAGTCCTTCTGGAGTAGGGCGGTATATAAATCAACTAAACTAAACTAAACTAAACTAAACTAAACTAAACTAAACTAAACTAAACTAAACTAAACTAAACTAAACTAAACTAAACTAAACTAAACTAAACTAAACTAAACTAAACTAAATTAAAGGGATGTTTACCACGCGGAGAAGGATCATCACAGGAACCAATCTCAACAGGAAGTTGCTCGACACCACATCTGTTTCTCCATCATCCTGGAAATTGTCTGTTAAGAGTGTCAAGCAGCCGTTCTCATCACCCTGCAGCTTAGCTGCACTTTGTACCTGGAAACGTAAGAGATGAGGCCGAAATCTTTGAAAAGTGAAACGCTTGCACCTTTTGAGTTATTGTTACCAATCGCCAGGCGCCCATTTTGCTTCAACGGGCCCACGTCAATATACTCGGCTCAAAGGATTTATTTCTGTCAAAACCAAATCAGCGGACAGAAAAGCCATTCAAGCAATATATAGATTCAGAGAAAGCCTGAAAGACGGAGAGTATTTAATTTCTTAAAGTAGAGCTTTTCGTTTAGTCCCGGCGTTAATCATTCTGCATTTGGCGCTATGGTTAAGAATGGATTTTTTTTTTTAAAAAAAATCCATTTAAAATATCCTCGTCAATTTGTCTTTATTCTTCACACTCAGCACGCTTCCAATATGTGCCGGTTAAAAGGTAAACCCTCTGAAATGAGACAGGAAGTCCTCGACTTACGACAACAGATGGTTCCAAAGCTACAACGGCAATGAAGACAGTGGTTTGTGGCCAGCGATCACATTTATGACCACTGTTGCATTCATGTGATCAAAATTCAGACACTTTGTGATCGACTCATATTGATGATGGTCGCTGTGCCTCGGGGTCACGTGATTCCCCATTTGTAAACAAGCCAAGTCAATGGGGAAGGCAGATTCATTTAACGACTAATTGAACAATTCCAGTGTTTCACTTAACAACTGTGGCAAGAGAGGTTAAGAAAGGGGCAAACTCCCTTAACAAAGGTTTTATTTAGCGGCGGAAATGTTGGGCTCAATTGTGGTCATACATTGAGGAGTACTCTCTCTCTTTCTCTCTCCCTCTCTCTCTCTCTCTCTCTTTGGATCACCTGACCGAGAGGATGTTGCAACGGTCATAAGTGTGAAAACTGGTTGTAAGTCGCTTTTTGCATTGCCATTGTGGCTTTGGAACAGTCACTAAACAGACTGTTATAAGTCAAGGACTACTTATAGAGAGTTTACATTTTAACCTGCGCATATGGGAAGGAGGGGTGCTGTGGCCTAAGGGGGGAGCTCTCGCCTCACAATCAGGAGGCAGTGAGTTCGATCCTAGGTAGAGGCAGATATTTCTCTCTCTGGGCAGAGTGAGAATACATCTGTTGAACAGAACTCCGCATTGGCAACAGGAAGGGCATCCGGCCAGTAAAACACTCTGCTAGCTCCATTCAGTTGACCAGATTCCACCCTGCAGGGGATTATGAGGTCATTAAAAGAGGAGGAGGGGGATGATATGGGAGGGATGTTGAGTGTGAAGACTAAAGACGAACGGACGGGGATATTTCAAATGGATTTTTTTTTAAAAAAAATCCATCCATAACGGTCGTAATTCATTTCCCCCCCCCCCTCAGGGCCGTTGTAACTTCTCATGGGCACTAAACGAATCGCACTAAGTCAAAGGACTACCTGTATGTCAAAGTGGCTTTCCATTCGTCTGCTTTATCTTCTTAGAGATGGCTCTTTTCTCCCTGACGGCCTTTGGAAGCTCAGAGCTGCCGGGCTCATATATTAGAAATGCTTGAGAGCAGCCCTTGGTAGCAAACGTCTCCCTTGACCGACTTGGTTACATGGATCACTGGTTTAATATTTCCAGAAAGTGGATTTAAAAAAAAATACAAAGCCCAACGCCAATAAAGAGGTCCCTGGTGGGACTCCTGTAAGCGCTAAAACACGGAGAGAGCAGCTCTTCCGCCTTCCAGAAGGGAAATACGTATCCTTGGCCAATGTCATCTCACCCTTCTCCGTGACCCTTCGTGAAACACAGGGGAAGGATTAAAAAATCGACGGCTCAGGGAATCCTGGATTTGCAATCGTTCATTTAGCGACCGTCGGAAGCCTGACTAGGTTGGCTCAGTGGCTATGACACCGAGCTTGTCGATCCGAAAGGTCGGCACTTCGGCAGTTCGAATCCCTAGTACAGGTTTCCTGCGTAAGCAGGGGGTTGGACTAGATGACCTCCAAGGTCCCTTCCAATTCTGTTCCTGTTAAATGAAGTGAGAACCGCCCTGAAAAAAGAGGCTTAGGACCGTTTTTCACGCCTACAACCGTTGTGAGGCATGCCCACGGGTCATGTGATCAGAATTCAGATGCTCAGCCACTGGCTCGTATTTATGACGGTCGCAGCATCCCAAGGTCATACAAACCCCCTTTTGCAACCTTCGGACAAGCCAAGCCAATGGGGAAGCCTCATTCGCTTAAGAATTATGTCACTAACTTAACAACTGGGGCGCGAAAGATCGTAAATGCAACAAAGCTCTCATTTCACACAAATGTCTCAGTTAGTAGACACGAGATGTTTCGGGCTCAATGACGGTGCCAATAAAAGGAGAATGTTTGTAGCTCAGGGTTGAAATGAAGGGTCCTTGGTGCTCTCAGTTGGGGCTGTAAGTTGAGGCCTAGTTGTACATTCAGACTAATCTGCACCTCAAAGAAAGACCTATATTTAAAGACCTGTGTTCTGCCAGACGAGCACAACTCAAAGCGGATGGACGACGTCTCCTCGGATGGTGACGAAATGTTTGCAACCAAATCGCCAAAGCTCGGAGCTCAGACCAGCAACACAACGATCAACCCGAGCTACTCACATTTCAACTAGCTGTATTTGGCTGCCTCCTCCTTCCCTCCTCCCCTCCTGCCGTTGGACTTACATATTTCTTCGAATGGATGGAAGTCATCTGCGGAGTGCCGTTAAAGGCATCACATCTATCGAGTGGTCTTGCAGGAGGTTTCATTAAGTCTAACATGATTTACGGGAGACAAGACACATTGCTTCAAGACTTTTCTATCTCTGCAGGAAGTACTCCAGGGATATTTGGACCCACTTGGAATTGTTTTAGCTACGCTATTACCAGGGTTAAAATGGATGGCAACGTAGATCAATTCGATTGGAGCAATTTTTTTTAAAAAAAATGGTTTCTGGACACATCCTAAGATGCTATGAGTTTGTATTTCTCTCTCCCTCTCCCTCCCTCCCTCTCTCTCTCCCTCCCTCTCTCCCTACAACTTTCTCTCCCTCCCTCCCTTTCTCTCCCCCTCACTCTCACTCTCACTCCCCTCCCTCTCCCCCTCCTTCCCCCTCTCCCTTCTCTCTTCCTCCCTCCCTTTTTCTCTCTCTATTTCTCTCCCTCCCTCCCTCTCCTCCCTCTTTCCCCTCCTTCCCTCTCCCTTCCTCTCTCTCCCTCTCCTCCTCCTCCCTCCCTCTCTCCTCCCTCTCTCCCTCCTTCCCTTTCCCTTCCTCTCTCCCTCTCCTCCTCCGTCCCTCTCTCTCTCTCCCTCCCTCTCTCTACAACTTTCTCTCCCTCCCTTCCTCTCTCTCCCTCCCTCCCCTCCCCTCCCTTTTCTCTTCCTTCCTTCTCTCCCCTCCCTCCTTCTCTCTCTCCTTCTCCCTCCCCCCCTCTCTCTCCCTTAATCCGGGAAAGGGATCTTAAAATAGAACCGTAAGATCAATGGGACCTTTCAAACTTCTGTTTCTTAGGATGCTGTTCAGAGTTGGCCAGGATTGAGATGGGCTCTGCAAATTGGAGAAATGGAAAGCCAGTCCTCGACTTACAGCTGTCTGTTTAGAGACCATTCAAAGTTACAACGGGACCTATTTTCAGGCTGACGACTGTTGCAGCATCCTCCCAGTCGCGTGATCAAGATTTTGATGCTTGGGAACTGACTTGTATTTATGATGGTTGCAGTGTCCCGGTGTGTGTGTGTGTTTTGTCACATGATCCTCTTTTGCAACCTTCTGACAAGCAAAATCAACGGGGAAGCCCGATTCACCGCGGGACTAACTTAACAACGGCAGTGGTTCGCTTAACAAGCGCAGCAAGAGAAGTTGTCAAATAGGGCAAAGATTCCCAGCAGAAATTTGGAGCTTCAATCCTCTCCTTCGTTATTTTTTTACAAATAATGGAAGGTGGCGAACATCTCCAAAACATCTTCCTCCTTCTGTCTTCCCCACAACAACAACCCTGTGAGGTGAATTGGGCTGAGAGAGAGAGGGGGGGGGGGGGAGAGAGAGACAGGCTGGGCCAAGGTTATCCAGCTGGCTTTCATGTCTAAGGGAGAACTAGAACTCCCAGTCTCCTAGTGACTGGCCCAAAGCCACCCAGCTGGCTTTCATGCGTAAGGTGGGACTACAACTCTCTATCTCCTAGTGATTGGCCCAAAGCCACCCAACCAACTTTCCTGCCCAAGGCAGGACTAGAACTCTCAGTCTCCTAGTGATTGGCCATTCACCCAACCAGCTTTCATGCCTAAGACAGGACTAGAACTCACTGTCACCCAACTGGCTCTCTCATTAAGATGGCCACCTCCAGAACCTGCATTTGGCTGGTCCTGCAAGAAGAAATCCACAAGAGTTGTTGGTTTCTTTAAAAAAAAAAGAAAGAAAGTAAATTTCTTCAAACCTACAAAAGGAAGTAATTCAATAAGTCCTATCTAAACAATTGACTTTGTAAAACGCACAGCGGTTTTAACAAAGCATTTCAAAATCTCCTGCCACAAAAATAAACCGAGGCACAAGAGAATCAAAACAATCCCAATTTTTTTTTTGAATTGTATACGAATGTTACCTATTTCCAAGCCATTTAAAAAGCTCTCTCTTTTTTTAAAAAAAATTCAAATCTTGCCTCATTGAGCAACTCGGTTGCAACCACTTTGCAACTGTTCGCCAGCCCTATAGTAAGCGGAGAAGAACCATCAACAGGGAGGAAGGGAATGGATCTCATTTGAGCAAAACGGCCTGTGATTTTTTTTTTTTTTTTTTGCAGGGTTGCGTCTTTTCCCGCGTGCGTTTTGCGATGCAGCTACTCGAAAATTCATTATATGAAACATTTATCCCGTTATGAATAAATTAGAGGTTCTGCAATAGAGTGCAATAAAACTTCTCATTTTCGTCTTCTTGGGGTTGCAAGGATTTTCATGGGTAAAATAATGTAAAAAAAAAATAGTAATGTGAAGTAGGATTCTCTTTAGCCCAGAATAGTCTTTAAAAACTCTTTTTTTAAAAAAAAATCAGCCATGGACCAGGCTAATACTCTGAATGGTGCATGAACCAGAAGTCTCCCCCACACCCAAAGGTTTGAAGGACATGGCTCTGATATTTTGACTGCAGGTATGAGAAGAGCTCTAAATAATTCAGGAAATTGACTCGTGCAAACTCTACTGTTCAAGCATCTTAGGATATTTACCCATGTAGTATGGCTGTATTACTTTTCTCTTTCTCATCTGTTCTTTTACCTTCTCTTATTGGCATCATTATTAGGATGATTATTACTTTGTTGTTTTGCACGTACACTGAGAACTTCTGTACTGGAGACAAATTCCTTGTGTGTCTAATCACACTTGGCCAATAAAGAATTCTGTTCTGTTCCGTTCCGTTCCATTCCGTCCCATCCCACACTACACATACTCTACTCTACTCTACTCTACTCTACTCTACTCTACTCTACTCTACTCTACTCTACTCTACTCTAGTCTCTCCTATATGTGTTTTATTGTATTGTATTGTATTGTATTGTATTGTATTGTATTGTATTGTATTGTATTGTATTGTATTGTATTGTATTGTATCGTATCGCATCCCATCGCATCCCATCCCATCCCATCCCATCCCATCCCATCCCATCCCATCCCATCCCATCCCATCCCACACTACACATACTCTGCTCTACTCTACTCTACTCTACTCTACTCTACTCTACTCTACTCTACTCTACTCTACTCTACTCTACTCTACTCTACTCTACCTTATCCTTTCCCATCCCAATCTTTTCTTATGCTTTCCTATTTTTATTCCATCCTACATTATCCTACGCACTCTACTCTACTCTACTCTACCTCATCCCAATCTTTTCTTATGCTATTCTACTTCTATTCTATCCTATGCTATCCTACAGTCTACTCTATTCTACTCTACTCTTCTCTACTCATCCAATCTCATTGTACATGTTGTGCATTGACAATAAAGGATAAGGTAAATTTTTGAATTTACCTTACCCTACCCTACCCTACCCTACCCTACCCTACCCTACCCTACCCTACCCTACCCTACCCTACCCTACCCTACCCTATCCTATCCTATCCTATCCTATCCTATCCTATCCTATCCTATCCTATCCTATTCTATACTATTTCTATTCTATACTGTGCTCTCCTATGCAGTGTAGTGTAGTGTAGTGTAGTCTACTCTATCTACTCTACTCTACTCTACTCTACTCTACTCTACTCTACTCTACTCTACTCTACTCTACTCTACTCTACTCTTTGTTTTCTTTACGACAAAGGCTCACTGAGTATCGCAAGAGCCAGATTCCAGGGGAAAAAGGCTGAACTCAACAAACAAGGCGCTGTGAATGCAAAAGAGGCTGCAAAAGGTTACACATTTGAATTACGATGCCAGGCAGAGACTTTCACGGAGAGTTTCAAGTACTTCCACCTGTCTCCATCTCGGGAGAGTTGTAGATAATTCTGAAGCCATCCTTCACAGTCTCCCTTTCATAGCTGGAGCGTCCCCATATTTATACCACCTCTGCTCGCACTGGGGGCTTTAATTTCCCTCCAGGCCCATATTTCTGCCACCTTCTCCCAGCCAACTAAAAGTCTCTCCTCTTGATTTTCTCCCTCGTTCTCACAAAAGGGAAAGTGAGCATGTTGGAAATTGACAAGAGCATTCCCTGGGAATGTCGGAATAGGAAAAGCACTTCCGGAAAAGAAAATATGAAAAAGAAACGGAGAGCCAGAAGGCGGAGTACATTGCAGGAAACTGAAGGAATCCACAGGGGGAAAAAATAAATATTTTGCACGTCACCGCTACAAACAACGCAGGGAAAAATGGCAGGTACAAACATAGAAAGGGCAATTTCAGAACAAATTTACTTAGGGTTTAATACCGTTTGTATGCTCCTTACAGAAATACAGTAATTTGCGTAATGGGCAATTAGGCACGTTAGAGAAATATGGATATCCTTTTGGCTTATGGTAGTTAATCATTAAGTAGTGTGAATATTTAGAAAGCTTTATGGTATTAAAGGTGGGGGAAAAAAAACCCACTTCTTTGCTTTGCACATAATACAGAATGCCTGGCTATTTTGGTGCGACATGAACCAAGAATGGAAATACGGGTGTTCGTTTCGGGCTGTAAGTCTGTGTTTTATTTTTATTATTGGGTATTGCTTTATTTTTATTTATTTTTTTCCTCTCCCAGGTTGTGAGCTGACAGTTTATTTACGATTGTGGCAGGATACGCGGCATATTAAGAAGCAAACAGATGCATATCTGGAATGGTTTTGTACTTGCGATGGCTGATGATAAAGACAAAACACGCAAGGCCCTCTCGATCGTAATGGAAGTGTAAAAGTATTCTGTTGTTTTTGCAGCCTTAATGGGCTCCAGAATTGGTCGGGGAAGGGGGCTAGTGGTGCACACAAGAACATTTCAGGATTGTGCTAATGTCTTGGTGATAGTGCTAACGCCAGGCCTTCTTCCTTGGAGGATAAAAGTGAGAAATTAAGCATGTTTATGCTGCAAAGACTAAAGATCTTGCTAGTGGTTGTTGTTTTTTTTTTAAATTAATGGATGACTGGATTGGTTAGAAGATCATCTATTAATTAAGTCATCACACCACTCCTTTTGAGTGTGAAAGTTGCTGAGTGTTTTTTTTTGTTTTTGTTTGTTACTACAAGGATGCCCTCATTCTCCAGCCTTTTGTAAAGCTTTTGAAAGACTAATTTGCATCTCATTTTATGGTGGGCTAGCACCACCAATAACTTGCAACCTGATCCAAGACGTTTCCTACTCAGACGTAATTGAGATCAGGGAGGAAACTCGCAGATTTCACGCCATACGAGACATGGTTAGAGACCAGGAATTCCCAACTGATATTTTTGTAAGCTGTAATGTTCTTCTATGTTCTTCTGTTTTTCCCCTTAAACCAAGATGGTCTAAGCTAAACTTTAAGACTTGTGGACTTCAATAAATGCATTTGCATGAGTTCTAAAAAACCAAAAACAAAATCCAGATAGAATACAGAACTGGAAAGACAATCAGAAATAACAGAATAACAAAATTGGAAGGGACCATGGAGGTCATCTAGTCCAACAGAAGACCTTCTGGCATTTCAGAGAAATGGTTGTCCAATCTCTTCTTAAAAACCTCCAATGATGGAGCACCCATAACAGTGGTAGGATTAATTTTTTTTTACTACAGGTTCTTTGGGCATGACTTGGTGGGTGTGGGTTGGTGGGCGTGGCAGGAGAAGGTTACTCTAAAATCTCCATTCCCTCCCCACTCCAGGGGAAGGTTACTGCAAAATCCCCATTTCCTCCCGATCGGCTGGGACTCGGGAGGCAGAGAATAGATGGGGGCGGGGCCAGTCAGAGGTGGTATTTACCGGTTCTCCAAACTACTCAAACTTTCCACTACCGGTTCTCCAGAACTGGTCACAACCTATTGAATACGACCTCTGAACCACAACTTCTGAAGGTATGCAAATATTGACCTGTGAAAGTCACTTCAGAGTTCAGTCCAGGGGTGAAATGCTCCCGGTTCGGATCGGATCGTCCAATCCGGTAGCAATGGAGGTGGGTGGTTCAGAGAACCGGTAGCAAAAAACACTGCCCCCCCCCCTCATTGCCCAGCTGAGCCATGCGATCATCAGAGGCTTTTTAAAAATTTTTAAAAGCATTTTTTCTACAACCTCTTCGGCCGAAAAAATGCTTTTAAAAGTAAAAAAAAAAAACAAACATCTCTGATGATTACGCGGCTCAGATGGGATCATCAGAGGCTTTTAAAAGCATTTTTTCTACAACCTCTTTGGCCGAAGAGGTTATAGAAAAAAATATTTTTAAAAGGAAAAAAAAAGCCTCTGCCGATCAGGCAAGTCAGCTGGGATCATCAGAGGCTTTAAAAGCATTTTTTTAAAGGTTGTAGAAAAAATAGTTTTAAAAGTAAAAAAATAAAAAGAAGTTGGCCACGCCCACTCAGTCATATTACACCCATCCACCCACCCACGCCCACAGAACTGGTAGTAAGGAATTTTACATTTCACCACTGGTTCAGTCCATATCTATACAACAACAACAACAGAGAGAGAGAGAGAGAGAGAGAGAGAGAGATGGAGAAGGGGAGGAAAAATTTGGGCTAGAAACGTATTTTCTCCCCTAATTGGCAAACGTTGCCATGCTGAACCTGTTCTATGATCCTTATCATTTTTTTTCTTTGCATCTCTTAAAAATAACCCCCTTCTCTTCCAAAACAACAACAACCCACAATGCAATTCTGAACGGTCCAAAATTAGTTTCATTTTCTCCATGTGTCATTGGCTGCCTTTCCCCCAGTAATGAGACATTAGGGTTTCCGTGTGTAAAGAGGGTGGTGGAAACATATGAAAATTACATTTGTCTAATGGCTCAAAGCATAGGTTGGAAAGGGAGCCGAAAGATTCTTGGGAAAAGAAAAAGAAAAGCAAACCCCAAGATTATTGAGAATCATCACTTGGTCGCCCGTCTTCCCTTTTAAACATTTCTGGAGTCTTTCATATTTTCTCCCTCCAGCAAAGGAAATACAAAACAAAACCAAGCCGAGGAAGAAAGCTATTTGGTGTTAACCGTTATTAAGTACACACCCATTCCTCCTTCATCAAAATGAGCGCATCGTGTGAAGTCAACCGCCACTGCCAGCAGCCCAATTAGAGAACACGATGCTAAGGTGAGGGGAAATAAGCAACCAGCTCCCTCTTAATCCTCTATAAAACCTGACACCTTCCACCTGACTATAAATCACGGCGTCTGGCCGTGTCTCGCTGGGACTCCTCTCCAGACTTCCAGAGGTAGAAGGTAACAATGCCACCTTGTAATCCGACCTGCTGGAGGGCTTATGGAATGGGGGAAAAAGTGGATCAGCAGTTAAACATGATGGAGAAGGGACTCTGCTGGTGACTTTTTAATTCCTTGGTAGGAATGGGCAAATCTGTCCGTTTCGGATTCTCTCCCATTCTCTCCCATTTGTAAATGTGCTCCCTTCAGTAGGGGGAAGAAGGGAGATATTTCGGTTAAAACGTGCATTTATTTTCAGGGCACATGGATACACAGTTAACGCACTGTTAGAAGACCTGAAGGACAAGTTAAGGCAAATTGACATGGAGATAATCTATCTAAAGGAGGTAGTTGCTAACGGGTGAAACCAACATGATAACAATAGCACTTATATACCACTTCACACTGCTTTACAGCCCTCTCTAAGTGTTTTACAGAGTCAGCCTGTTGCCCCCAACAATCTGGGTCCTCATTTTACTGACCTTGGAAGGATGGAAGGCTGAGTCAACCTTGAGCCAGTCAGGATTGAACGCCTGGCAATGGGCAGAGTTAGTCTGCAATACTGTATTCTAACCACAGGGAGGGAGGGAGGGAGGGAGGGAGGGAGGGAGGGAGGGAAGGAAGGAAGGAAGGAAGGAAGGAAGGAAGGAAGGAAGGAAGGAAGGAAGGAAGGAGGGAGGGAGGGAGGGAGGGAGGGAGGGAGGGAGGGAGGAAAATACCAACAGCCCTCTCTAAGTGGTTTACAGAGTCAGCCTCTTGCCCCCAACAATCTGGCTCCTCATTTTACCCACCTCGGAGGGATGGAAGGCTGAGTCAACCTTGAGCCGGTGAGAATCGAACTGCCAAACTGCAGGCAGCAGAAGTAGCCTGCAGTACTGCATTCTAACCACCGCGCCACCATGGCACAAATGGCACAAAATAAGTCAATTTTGGCGCAAGCTTCTCTGACTGCAAGCAATCACAACTTTTGTCTGCCTTACAAGGTGGAGCAGAGTAAGAAAGTGACTCCAGAAGAAAACTGAACTACACCATTTTATAACATTTTGATGAGACCGCATTTGGAATATTGCATCTAGTTTTGATCTCTATAATATTTAAAAAAAAAAGAAGTGGAGACTCCAGGAAGAGTGCAGAGAAGAGCAACCAAGATGATTAGGGGACTGGAGGCTAAAACATACGAAGAGAGGTTGCAGGAATTGGGTATGTTTAGTCTAGTGAAAAGAAGGACTAGGGATAATATGATAGCAGTGTTCCAATGGGAGGGAATCAACCTATTCTCCACCTGAAGGCAAAAGAAGAAGCAATGGAAGGAAACTAATCAAGGAGAGAAGCAACCTAGAACTTAGGAGAAATTTCCTGAGAAGCGAGAACAATTCCTCAGTGGAACGTCTTGCCTTCAGAAGTTGCGGGTGCTCCATCATTGGAGGTTTTTAAGAAGAGCTTGGACAACCATTTGTCTGACCCTGGTTAATTGTCCTCACTGTTAGGAAGTGTCTCCTTAATTCCAGGTTGCTTCTCTCCTTGATTAGTTCCCATCCATTGTTTCTTGTCTTGCTTTCTGGTGCTTTGGAACATAAGTTGACCCATCCTCTCTTCTTTGTGGCAGACCCTCAAATACTGGAACTCTGCTCTCATGTCCCCCCTAGTCCTTCTTTTCTCTGGACTAGCCAAACCTAAATCCTGCAACCGTTCTTCCTATGTTTTGGCCTCCTGGTCTTTCAGTTTCAATGATATTGTTATCGTTTTGAAGCCTTCACCGCCTTTGCTCGGAATTTCTTAGCAAGGGAGCTTCCTCGCATAGCGCATCTCAAACCAATCCCCGCTAGCCAATATCCCACCGGATCAAGCGGGAGAAAGCTTGATTCCTCCTAGCCCACCATCTGGCCGTCGCTTTCTCTAGGAATGGCTTTTGAGGAATGCCAACTCCATTTGCTAAACAGCTGCAAACCATGGGTCATCCATGGTGAGCAAAACGCCACCCCAATTTCCATTTCATTACTTGGATTGGCTAGCGGTCTTCAAAAAACGGAAAAAAGAAAGGAGGGAGGGGGAAGGGAAAGAAGAGAAAAGGATCCCTGGTGCTTTTGTTTTCTACTTGGCAGAAATTCGCCTCGGGTTCCAACCGCCTTTGAGGCACACTTTTTAAGTGAATCCAATGCTGTGTATAAACATTGGCAGGCAGGCAGGCAGGAGGAGGGTTGGCCTTATTCCTTCCTCTCTTAATTTTAATGGGTAAAGAACGTCAGGGGGCTTAAGGACTCTTCTGGAGGAGTTTAGAGGGGGCCTTTGCAAAGATGCAGTGGCTCAGCGGCTAAGACGCTAAGCTTGTCGATCAAAAGGTTGGCAGCTCAGCGGTTCGAATCCCCAGTGCCACGTAATGGGGTGAGCTCCCATGACTCGTCCCAGCTTCTGCCAACCTAGCAGTTCGAAAGCATGTGAAAAATGCAAGTAGAAAAATAGGGACCCCCTTTGGTGGGAAGGAAACAGTGTTCCGTGTGCCTTTGGTGTTGAGTCACGCCAGCCACATGACCATGGAGACGTCTTCAGACAGCGCTGGCTCTTCGGCTTTGAAACGGAGATAAGCACCGCTCCCTAGAGTGGGGAACGACTAGCACATACGTGCGAGGGGAGCCTTTACCTTGCAAAGATTGTATCTTTGGCAAAGGCCTCTTTCGCCGCTCTTCGAAGGAAAATGAGAAATTGTGACCTGCTGCGATTCTTTCAAAATTCAGACACGACTGACTCGTATTTATGACGGTGGCAGTGTCCCCTTTTGCGACCTTCTGACCAGCAAAGTCAATGGGGAAGCCGAATTCCCCACTGAAGTTCCCCACTTAACGACCCCGTGACTAACCTGACTGTAGTGACTCACTTAGCAACCGTTGTCAAGAACGGTTGTAAAAATGCGGCAAAGCTCACTTCACCAATGTCTCACTTTTGCGACCTTCCGACAAGCAAAGCCAAATTCAGTTAACAACCCTACGACCAATGTAACAACTGCAGCAATTCACTTAAGAACGATGGCAAGGAAGGGGCAAACCAGAGTCTCACTTAGCCACCGAAATCCGGGGCTCCATTGTATGGTCGTAAGCCGAGGATTACCTATATTTCAAGAGAAAACCACAGCCCACAAATCTCTACGGGGACTCAGGCATGAAGTCCTGAACTCAATAGACTGAAGTCAACTTCAGTCTATTCCTGACAGCTGGAATATCCAAAGCCAAAAGTCCATGAAAACGTACCGAAAGCAAATCGCGATCTAACCGAGTTAAGCGTTGAAGGCGGCAGTTCTATTTTGATGCAAAATCTCAGATGGCTTTCAAACATCCAGACCGATCATATTCAAAAGTGACAGGTCGTTTTGCATTTTTGGAAAGGTCAGGCCTGCCGCTCAAGTCTTTTGCTGGTTTAAGAAAACTCATTCTCTCCCCCGTAGCCACAATACAGCTCCCATTTCAGATCATTTGCAGTAAAAATAATGTTTGTCAGCTTCCTCTCGGAGGAAACAAAGGTGAAATAAATGACGAAACCTGGTGGCAGAGCTGGAATACAGAATCCCTGAATTTCTAGAATGTAGATATTTGAGCCACGATTAAAAAGAATAGAACAGAACAGAACAGAACAGAACAGAACAGAACAGAACAGAACAGAACAGAACAGAACAGAATAGAAAATATGGAAAGGAATGGAATGGAATGGAGCAAAACAGAACGGACTGGACTGGACTGGACTGGACTGGACTGGACTGGACTGCACTGGAGTAGAGTAGAGTAGAGTAGAGTAGAGTAGAGTAGAGTAGAGTAGAGTAGAGTAGAGTAGAGTAGAGTAGAGTTGAGTAGAGTAGAGTAGAGTAGAGTAGAGAAGAGAATAATACAATGTAGAATAGAATAGAATAGAATAGAATAGAATAGAATAGAATAGAATAGAATAGAATAGAATAGAATAGAATAGAATAGAATAGAATAGAATAGAATAGAATAGAATAGAATAGAATAGAATAGGAGAAGGAAGGGACCTTGGAGATCTTCTAGTCCAGCCCCCTGCTCAAGCCGGAGAACCTACATCATCTCAGACAAGTGACTGTCCAGTCTCTTCTTTAAAAAACCTCCAGTGATGGAGCGCCCACAACTTCTTGTGGCAAGCTGTCCCACAGGTGAATTGTCCTCACTGTTAGGAAGTTTCTCCTTAATTCCAGCTTGCTTCTCTCCTTGGTTAGTTTCCAACTACAAGTCACACATTGGTACAAGCCATACATTCTTAATTTGTACAATGAGATTAAAATCTAAGCAGACTGTGATTCACGGAACATTGTGTTCTGGGCCATAATGGATGGAAACTAATCAAGGAGACAACCAACAGAGAAGTAAGAAGAAAATTCTGGGACAATTAGAACAATTAATCACAACTTGCCTTCCGAAGTTGTGGGTACTCCATCACCGGAGGCTTTGAAGAAGAGAATGGACAGCGCTTGTGTAAAATGCCCTGGGGTCTCCTGCTTAAGCAGGGGGTTGGATTAGAAGACCTCTAAAGTCCCTTCCAACTCTTATTATTCTGTATTTCACTGTGGTTGACCAAAACTCCCACTGAATTTTCAAGGTGAAGCATGGAGTTGGGTCCTTCCAAAAAAGAAAAAACAAAAACAAAAACACATTGGCTCTCAATAAGCTTCCTTCCATCTTTAAATTCCACTATCACGGCCTTTTTGTTGTTAAGACATCTACGGCTTTCATGGATGCCAGAGTTCCCGGGCGAAGGAGGACTAAATGAAGACCACAGTTAGCCCTGATGATCTGCCTTTAAGGAAAGGGTTGCGGCGATCCCATTTCACTCAACCTTTGAAATTTCCGTGGGTTGAAGAGCGTGGGGTCAACAGCTGGTTGTCCAACAGCCATTGTTCATAATGCCCAGGAATTGACTCCGAGGTGCCCTTTGGCTCAGCTGGAATTTGTCTGCAATTGCCTGCGATTGTTGAAAAACAAAACCTACCGTCTTAACTTATGCAGCAAGGCCAAAGGCCATGGGGGAAGTAATTATTTCCCTGGGCAGCCAGGAGATCAGGCATCGATCATGATGGACCTGGCTTGGAAGACCAGGCCTCCAAGTGGTAGCTGCTCAAATTCCCTAGCTCCATTTTTTCTTCCATGTTTGTTTAATGAATGGCATTTTTTTTTTTTTTTTGCAACCCATCTCATTACCTGCTTGAAAGGAACAGATCAGGAGTGAAATCCAGGAAGTAATGCTGACCGGGTGGGTGGGTGGAGCCTTATGCTGCTGTCACTACCGGTTCTCCGAACCACCACTCATCATCACTACCGGTTTGACCGAACCAGTCCGAACCGGTAGCATTTCACTCCATGTTCTTAATAATAAGTAAATAATAAGTAAGAAAATTGATAAATAATAACTTATCCATTGGAGTGATTCACTTAACAGTTAGAAAGGTCCTAAAATGGCTCAGTTAACAAATGTCTCAAAAAAATTTTTGGTCAAATATTAAGAAATGGCTAGAATGAATAACAGAACAGCAAATAGAAAGGAAGCCAGAAACATTCTTCTTAGGAATTTTTACAAAACCATATTCCAAAGAAATAAAATATTTGATGCTACACATCTTAACAGCAGCACGAATAACATATGCAAAAAATTGGAAACAGGAAAAGATTTTAGAATGCGCTGAGATGGACAGATTAACAAAAGAAATTAAGGAAAAAGAAGAGACAGATTACTATAGAATATGGAATAAATGGTATAGTTGGCTCAAGACTAGAAATAAAGAATAATAATTATAAGGACAGAAGATTAGAAGTACAAAATAAATATATAACAAATGTAGGGAGTGGAACAAATATGTATATAACATGAATGTATAATATTAAAGTTATAATTAAAATATTTAGCTCTTTATAGGGGGGAGGAAGGGGGAAAAAGGAAAATGAGGGCAAGAAGAAGGAATAATAGATTAAGATATAGGAGAAGAAGAATAAAGGATCAGATGGAAGACCACTATGAAACAATGCTTAAAAGTGATAAGATACTTATGTGTTGTATGTTGTGTAAATGTCATATATGTGTTATAATAAAATTACAAATTTTTATGTATAACAAATGTCTCACTTAAAAGCAGAAATGTTGGGTTCCATTATGGCTGTGAGGCAAGGATTATCTGTAGTTACAGGGTCAGTTTGGGAGATTTCTGCCTTGTCATTTTGAGTTTCGTTCTATGGCTTGTAGACATATAAACAAGGCAAAACACTAATAAGTATTTCCAGCAACAGAGAGTTATCTAATGCACAGAATCTGGTTTAGCAGCCATTTATTGGGGACAGCCAATTTAGCATTTGTTTAGGCAAACCGTATAATTGGAAACTCTGCTCAGGCTAAATATTCTGTGTATAAATACTTTTGCCTAGTAGATAAATAGGGTTTTTATTTAGGCCTTATCACCTTCGTATTACATATTCATTGATTTCTAAACTGCTTTAAAACAGCTCAGTCGAGGCGAAACATTATGAATTCCATTTTGGCACCTTGGTATTAAATTTGCATATCAGGTCATGCTCCGCTTGACATACATTCAAAATTGCAGTGCAGCTATTTTATTACAGCTCACAAAAGATATTCGGGGAACTGCACACGCGGCATCAAAAATAAATTAAAGGGATAAAATACCCAACTGCGAGGTCACTTGCCATTCTTCAGGAGTGCCTGAAATAGTTTATTTGCGCCTGTCCGTAAATAAGAGTTAAAAGACTGGAGCATTTTGGGATAATGTAGGTAGTCCAACCACAATGGATGCCAGAGCTTCCTTCGCTAAGCGATGCGGTTCTTAAGTGAATCAAGCTGGCTAAAAATAAATCATGATCGGTAGGTGTTTCTGGTAGCAATAGCTGATGTATCAGCAGATCGGCTGGGTTCTGTATCTCTCCACATTCACACAACATGTTGTTACCTACTAAGAGACCTCCCCTGGAGCATACTGGTTTTATATTTAGGCACTCCAACTTTCAAACTATTCAGAATCCTCTAAGTAGTATAAGGGAGGACAGATCCTTCAGCCATGTCCTCCTGTAATGTGATTCCTTCCTCGACGGGCTCCTTCCTCCATCTTTTAATTCAATTCTGTTCTTGTATACCCTCAAGAATGTTTGTTGACTAGCAATGACTAGCACTGATGATATTATTGAGTTTGGGTAATGAAACATCTTGAAGAAAATAACCAAGCAGCCCTTTTCTTCCTCCTCCTCCTCCTCCTCCTCCTCCTCCTCCTCCTCCTCCTCTTCCTCCTCCTCCTCCATACTTTCTTCTAGCACTGATGATGTTATCATAGTTTGGGTAATGATACATCTGCAAGAAAAAAAATCAAGAGCACCAGGGATCCTACAGACCTCCTACTTCTCTTCTCCTCTTCCTTCTCTCTGAAGACCCCACTCCCTTCTAAAACTGATCATGTTACCTAGTTTGGTTAATGAAACATCTGCAAGGAAAAAACTAAGCAGTCCTCCTCCTCTTCCTCCTCCTCCTCCTCCTCCTCCTCCTCTTCTCTCCAGAAACCTCACTCCCTTCTAGCACTGATCATGTCACCTAGTGTGGTTAATGAAACATCTGCAAGGAAAAAACCAAGCAGTCCTCCTTCTCTTCCTCCTCCTCCTTCTCCTCCTCTTTCACCTCCTCTTCTTCCTTCTCCTCCTCTTCTCCTCTCCAGAGACCTCACTCCCATCTAGCACTGATCATGTTACTTAGTTTGGTTAATGAAACATCTGCAAGGAAACAACCAAGCAGTTCTTTTCCTCCTCCTCTTCCTTCTTCTCCTCTTCTCCTCCTCCTCCCACTCCTCTTCTCCTCTCCAGAAACCTCACTCTCTTCTAGCACTGATCATGTTACATAGTTGGGCCATGAAACATCTGAAAGGAAACAACCAAGCTCAGAGAGGGCACCAAGGAGCCCCTCATTTCAACCCTGAGCTACAAAGAATTCTCCTTTATTGGGACGGTGAAGTCTATCGCTGGAGGCCAATGGTGTGAGGTTATCACATTCAAACTCCCGTGTGCACCAGTTCTCCGGAATCTCTACCTGCCTAACGGATCTGGAGGATTGCGAGATTGAAAGTCAGTGCCAGGAGTGATTGTCGTCCAGTGTGCGTTGCGAGTCTGGTGTGTATCCACGTTCATCTGCATAATGCATTTTGATCAGCCTGACCTTATTTGCAGATGATCGGTAACAGGCATCCATGACAAACGATGACAAGGGAAATTCAGGCTCAGCCGCAGAATAATTTGGCCATTTAGGTTGATTAAGAACCTTCCTGCAGTTTAACTTCGAGGACACCAAAATGACCAGGAAGGGTTACGGATTATGCAGCTGAAGGACATAAAATAAACATGGAGTTCTTTGGGGTCCCTGACCCTTTAAAAATATGCTAATGGGAAGGCAAGCTTTTCGACAGCTGGTTCAGTAAATCAAAAGGTCCATAACTGTGGAGGATACAAATTTTTTTTAAAAAGAAGATCATACCATATTTGGGGTTTTATTTGTGACAGTCGTCTGCAATTGTTCAGTTTGTAAATGTCTCAGGGTCAGTGGAGATTTACGTTCTGAATTTCCGCTAGAAATGCAGTGTCAAAGGATAATGATGGTATATATGCATCGCAGAAGATATAGGTAGTCCTCAATTTATGATCCCAACTGAGTCTGGAATTTTGGTTGTCAGTCCTTGCAGTCATTAAGCAGGTTGCCACTGGACCTGACTCAAATTTACAACCATTTTAACAAACAGACAAGTTGCCAAGGATGGGAAGGAATATATGAAGTCTTTGCCCAGACGGTCACATGAAGAATTCGTCTGTGGTTCTGACAAAAGAGAATATTTGTAGCTCAGGGTTGATCTGTAAGGTCTTGGAAGCCCTCTGAGTGGCTTGGTGGTTTTCTTGAAGATGTTTCATGACTCAACTAGGTAACATCATCAGTGTTAACCATTGATGACACTCCACAGAGACCTTTTTTGTGGGGCTGAACCATACAATGATGGCTAGATAAAAATGATGAACTATGAGCTCAGGTTGCAAATAGTGAAGACGAGGGTTGGAAAGTTTTCCTTCAGTTCCTCTTCAAGGGATAGTCTTCTACAGAACATTTCCTACATACAGTATAGATGAACTGTCTACTGCACGAGTCAAAAAGAGGGCTGTGAAAATAACTACAGACCCCTCACATCCTGGACATAAATAGTTTTGACGTTTACCCTCAAAACGATGCTATAGATCAAGCATTGCACATCAGAACAACTAAACACAAGGACAGTTTTTTCTGCTAAATAATTCCCACAACACTGTCAAATTATTTACTAAAACTGTATTATTATTATTATTCTCATTCTTCCTATTACCTATCTCCTTCTACTTATGACTATAACCTTGTTGCTTGTATCTTTACGATTTATATTGATTTATTTAGTTTCCTAGTATGATTTTGATTGCTTATTTAGTATCCTATGACAATCACTAAGTGTTCTATCTTATGATTCTTGATGAATCTACTTTTTATCTACACTGAGAGCGTATGCACTGAAGAAAAATTCCTTGTGTGTCCAATCACACTTGGGCCAATAAAGTATTCTATTCTATTCTATTCTATTCTATTCTATTCTATTCTATTCTATTCTATTCTGTTCTGTTCTGTTCTGTTCTGTTCTATTCTATTCTATTCTATTCTATTCTATTCTATTCTATTCTATTCTATTCTATTCTATTCTATTCTATTCTATTCTATTCTACTCTACTCTACTCTACTCTACTCTACTCTACTCTACTCTACTCTAGTCTAGTCTAGTCTAGTCTAGTCTAGTCTACTCTCTACTCTACTCTACTCTATTAGTCTAGTCTACTCTAGTCTACTCTAGTCTACTCTACTCTAGTCTAGTCTATTCTCCCAATTCCTAATTCAATTGTCCACACCTACCTTTGAGATCCAGTTTGACTCCCAAGTTCAACTGATTTCTCTACCTGCAACTGGGTGAATGGGGTCACCTTGTTTTCTACCTCCATCAACACCTCCCTCGAACCAGCCCTATCAACTCCAATCTATCCTGAAGCCAACATATCATGTTAGTATTTCATAAGTAAGCCGAAGCATTAGTTTTTCAAGGATTTTATTCCTGATTATATGTAAACAGAGATTGGATCTTGGCATACCATACCTATCTGGGTAAAAAATAACAAGAACATGTCCTATATTTCCAAATATTATTGGTTTTTTATATAAGAAGGTAACGCTTCACTCTCTTAGCACTTGGTAAAAATGTTTAATTTATGTTTATGTATTCTTATTCAAAATGTTAGTTAACAGCCTGCAGGGACCCGGTAATAGGATCCTTTTCCAGTTCTTCTTTATGTTTATTAGCTACATTAATGACTGTTTCTGCAACTCTCTACAAAGGCTCATGCTAATGAACACCAATTAATTCCAAAATGATTTTAAACAAAGGGTGATGAGAATACCCAATCAACCATAGCAGTGTAAAGAGCGAGCAAGTCACTCTGACCTATTTTTTCTTTTCCTCCCATGTTGCATCTTTGCCGAAGGTTTACATCAGTGTTCTTCTACCTCACCTGTACATTTCTTCGGTAAATAAGTTTTACCGATAGACAGACACCCAAACATATGCACCCAGATCAACCTGAAGCTTCCTGATGTTGCTAAAGACAGAATCAGTGTTGGGTTTCAAAAACTTTTACTACCGGTTCTGTGGGCATGGCTTGGTGGGCGTGGCATGGCATGGCTTGGTGGGCAGGGCTTGGTGGGTGTGGCAGGGGAAAGATACTGTAAAATCTCCATTCCCACCCCACTCCAGGGGAAGGATACTTCCCCAATCCAGGGGAAGGTTACTGCAAAATCCCCATTTCCTCCCAATCAGCTGGGACTTGGGAGGCAGAGAATAGATGGGAGGGGGGCCAGTCAGAATTTTTACTACCAGTTTTCTGAACTACTCAAAATTTCCGCTACCGGTTTTCCAGAACTGGTCAGAACCTGCTGAAACCCACCTCTGGACAAAATGTAAGCCGAGCCCTCCTTGCAATCCTGCCACATTATTATTATTTAATTATTATTATTATTAAGCTGAATTATTATTAAGCACCTGGGGGCAGGGCAAGAAGCTAATCAAGAAGAGAAGCAACCAAGAATTAAGGAGAAATTTCCTGATAGTTAGAACAATTAATCAGTGGAACAACTTGCCTCCAGAAATTGTGAATGCTCCAACACTGGAAGCTTTTAAGAAGAGGTTGGATAACCATTTGTCTGAAGGGGTGTAGGGCTTCCTGCCTAAGAAGGGGGTTGGACTAGAAGACCTCCAAGGTCCCTTCCAACTATTCTATTCTATTCTATTCTATTCTATTCTATTCTATTCTATTCTATTCTATTCTATTCTATTCTATTCTATTCTATTCTATTCTATTCTACTCTACCCTACCCTACCCTACCCTACCCTACCCTACCCTACCCTTCCCTACCCTACCCTACCCTACTCTACCCTACATTCTATTCTATTCTATTCTATTCTATTCTATTCTATTCTATTCTATTCTATTCTATTCTATTCTATTCTATTCTACTCTACTCTACTCTACTCTACTCTACTCTACTCTACTCTACTCTACTCTACTCTACTCTACTCTACTCCTCATCCCTATACACAAGAATCTAGTCAGTGTTCATCATTAAATTGGTGTTAGATTAGACTCAAAGGAATTGATGTATTTGTGGGAACATAACTACTCTAGGCTGATTCTTCTCTTGACTCCACCACCAAGCTCTGCCTTAGAGCTCAGAAATTAGAATTCAACAGTAGAAATTCAGACCCGGAAAACGTGGACCACCAAAACCCAGGGATGGTACTTCCTGTGAGATCATCTCCAAAGCCCATGGGAGATCCTGAAGTGATCACCTTCTAATGATCCATAATGGAATAAATGGAAGAATACAACAGGATGATCCCAAAGATGGCTTTCCAAAAGGCCATTGAGTTTTCGTCATTTTTCCCCCCATGAAAATGTTTTGCTTCTCATGAAGAACTGAAGGAGAGCTGGAGAAGCTTCTTGGATGAGAAGCAAAGCGTTTTCACGAAAAGAAAAAAAAACCCAAGAAAGTCCAGTTGCCACTTGAAAAAGCATCTTCGGGACAATCATGACTTGTACGATTGAGAATCTCCAGAGACAGAATGCAATGTGTCTCTTCTACCGTGTTTCCCTGAAAATAAGACCCTGTCTTATATTTTTGAACCCTGAAATAAGCTTTTGGCCTTATTTTCGGGGAGGTCTTATTATTTTGGGGCATGTGGAGCAAGACAGGGATCCTCTTGCCATCTTACCCGATTTCCAGCTCTGTCTCCCTAACCCTAACCAGAGAAAATGGCGGGGACCGGCTGCACATGTGTTTAAATATTTTTGGGGAGGGCTTATTTTTGGGGAAAGCTTATTTTTGGGGGAGGGTTTATTATCCAGGGAGGTCTTATTTTCAGGGAAACATGGTATTATATATCATTCTGAGCTCTATAAGAAAGAGGCACCAAATAATATACAGGCATTCAGATCATTAATTCAACCCAATCCATGGCATCCTTTCCAAGATGTCCCTGAGTCTGCAGGTTATTATTTCTACCTGAAAAAGCTTTGTAACACCTGGTGGAGGAAAGGAAAACAAATGTTTCTTTTTAAACAATGCAAGATCTACCCCCACCCCCTTTCCCCAATAATTAAATTACATTTAGCCAGCAGCTATTATTATTCTACACTGGTCCCCCACCGAGGCAGCCACGGTGATACGATTTAAGCAGCAATCTAGCAGAGCACTTTTCATTGCCTGTGATTGTTGTGCTGAGTAAATTGGTTGCATCACGTTTGACTCTAATTTGGGTTTTTAGAACTGTTAATTTGAACTTAAGCACCTATGGAAATGTCATTATCAGGAGGTATCTGTGCTGGAACCCTGTTTTGAGTTGCTCTGTTTAAAACCAGCTGAGTATTGATAGCTCCCGTTGACATTTCTGAGGCCCAGATTTATCAGGCATTTATCAGGCAATGTCAAAGGGAAAACGTTTTCCTACACACACCTGAATTTTTTTTATTTATTTTTTTGCAATGTAAATTTCATGAGAAACTCAATTCTGGAAGGGTTTTGTTTTGTTTTGTTTTAACGTCTCCAATTCTGAGCAAATATATATTAAATAAGGGCAGTTCCACCAAACAGTTATTTACTCTGATTAGTCAAGTCATTAACCACAGATGATTATGTACTATAACTTCAGTTCCCTGTAGAAACTGCGCGAGCTGCACTGGCTCCTAGTGGTCTTCCGGGTGCGATTCAAGGTGTTGGTTACCACCTTTAAAGTGCTCCATGGCTTAGGACCTGGGTACCTACGAGACTGCCTTCTGCCACCGATAGCCTCCCACCGGCCGGTTCGTTCCCACAGAGAGGGACTCCTCAGGGTGCCGTCGGTCAAATTATGTCGGCTGGCGACACCCAGGGTGAGGGCCTTCTCTGTGGGGGCTCCTGCCCTTTGGAATGAACTGCCCCTGGAGACATGTAAGATCTCCGACCTCCGTGTTTTTCGCTGTGCCCTCAAGACCCTGCTGTTCCGCCAGGCGGGGCTGACTATTTAAATGAATCTTAATTAGGAGTTTTAATTTTGGGGTTTTTTAATCATACTGGGCCAAAATGTTTAATAATTTTACATTTATGATGTTTGTATGTCTTTGTGTTTTATTCTGGCTGTACACTGCCCTGAATCCCGCGGGAGAAGGGCGGTATCGAAATAAAATAAAATAAATAAATAAATAAATAAATAGGAGGTATTGAGACATACCAAATGATGGGCATCGTGTATTGGTCACTCCAAATTTATCCAGAGTTTATGCATCAAGGCTTTTATGTTGATCTGGCATAATGGATTCAATACTTTCGTTATTTGGCTTTGCTTTGGGACTTGTTTCGTTTAAAGAAATAAGTGTGATACGCACTTGATTCAGCAGGTCAAAACAGGACAACGGAAGGGTTAATTTGCGGCACACAATTACTGAGAAACCATGATTAATTTTTCCTGCATCTTTTCCCATTCAATATTTCCCGCTTCCTCTTCTTGGGAGGAAGGAAATTTTCCATGCATGGGTGTAAACATTTAGGAAGAAAGGAAGAGATGTCCTTAACTCTATTCTAGTAGAAGAACAGAGGGATGTAGCTCTGTTCAGCTAGCTCAGGTAACTCAGTGGCTAAGATGCTGGGCTTGTCGATAGAAATATCAGCAGTTCAGTGGTTCAAATCCCTAGGGCTGCATAATGGGGTGAGCTCCCGTTCCTTGTCCCAGCTTCTGCCAACCTAGCCGTTCAAAAGCACGTAAAAAATGCAAGTAGAGAAATAGGGACCACCTTTGGTGGGAAGATAACAGCATTCCATGCACCTTTGGCATTGAGTCACGCCGACCACATGACCACAGAGACGTCTTCAGACAGCGCTGGCTCTTTGGCTTTGAAACGGAGATGAGCACTGCCCCCTAGAGTCGGGAACGACTAACACATATGTGCAAGGGGAACCTTTACCTTAGTAGAAGAACATTGCTGAAAATATTAGACCATCACAATAATTTTTCTTTCAATATTTTAAACTCTTTCCAACTCCTCCAACTAGCCCATCTCACATTACCTTAACTAGTGGGACATCATTCCATTTCTTTTCATTTCTCCAGATTTTGAAATGTGGATGCCTTAAAATGACATCTAAGCATTTTTTTAAAAAAAAATTAAAAAAATAGAAGCAATGAAAATTCTTGCAAAAAAGGAATCTATGAATCAAAAACTAGGCATGGATTTCCTGCCGTTTTCCATGTGGGATTTTTGAAAAATAAAATAAAATTAATAAAATTAAAACAAACTGGCAAACCAGAGAGAATGAACCCCTCAACTCCCCTATTTCACTCATCAGAACATGAAATACAGAGTTTTGTCTGTTTCCTACATTTCAGACCAGAGTGTTAGGAAAGTCCTTACACGACTAAAATGGATTTGCTAAGCCCCCAACCGCAATAGATGTTTCAAAATCAAACATCGGTGGACATATCCATAGTTTATTTATGACTCCCGTGACAATCAATGCCGGGTTATGTGCTACAATGTTTGACAGATAAAAAGAATGATTTACAGAAGCTCCGTTAATTATGTATGAAAGTGGAAACGTTTCTAGCCTTTGCTAAGGCCTTGTTCATTTGTTCTTCTCAGGGCTGGTGTTTCTTTATTTTTATTTTTTGGGGGTGGGGGCAAGGACCGGATCATCGGGATCAACCATTATAAATGCTCCCTCTCATCTACTGTAGATGCCACTTCAATCCATTTAATCGCTGGAACGTTAAATTCTGAATATCGCTTGGTCTTCTTATTTCCAACTGCCTTGTTTCTCTAAAAACTTCCAGGGAGGGGGGAAAAATGGATCCCTTCCCATTTCCTTTTTTGGGGGGGGTTTTCCCCCCCTGTTCAATTTTTTTATTTTATTCAAAAAAAAAAAAAGAATGAACATACAAAATTCAAAAGAAAAAACAATAAACAAAGACAAAACAAAGAAGGAGAAGAACGTGAAAAGAAAACCTGAATTTTAATGGGTGTTTTAGTTTTCGAGTTTGTAATATAGGGTCAAATTATTTAATACGTTTTAATCTGTTTTTTAAATTTTGTGATATATGTTGTTTTACTAAGGCTGTGCACTGCCCTGAGTCCCTCGGGAGAAGGGCGGTATACAAAATTAAATAATAAATAAATAAATAAATAAACTTAAGGTAAACCACGCCAAACTCAATTGCAGGAAATATGACTTCAGCAACAGAGTGGTCAATGCCTGGAATGCTCAACCCGACTCTGTGGCTTCTTCCCAAAACCCTCAAAACTTAAACTATCTACCGTGGACCTCACCCCATTCCTAAGAGGTCGGTAAAGAGGGAATGCATAAGCGCACCAGCGTGCCTGCCGTCCCTGTCTTACTGTCCCCATTTATCTGTACCTACTTCCTTTGTTTATGTTTATGTTTCTGCCTATACCTGCTATCTTATACATGTTTGACAAACAAACAAATAAATAAATAAGCTGGGTCTTCTTGGGTCCAGCCGAAAGAGAAATGGAATCTGGTTCCAACCCTAACCCTAACCCTAACCTTTCACACAGCTCATTTTGGATGCAGGTAAGTGCAGGGTGCGCATGGAGGCTCAGGGAGGGAAAAAACGGGCCTACCAGAAGTTTGGGAAGGCCCATTTCAGAGGGCCTCTGGATCATGGGGAGGCCATTTTCACCCTCCCAGAGGCTCAAGGAAAGCCTCTGGAGCCCAGGGAGGGCAAAAACACCCCCCACTTTGGTGCAGGAGGCTGACTAGGCCACGCCCACTATGGCCACGCCCACCAAGCAACTGGGCAGAGAACCCCTTGCTAAATTTTTTGAAGCCCACCTCTGCATAGGTTGTTTTTCCTGTTCCCTCCCCTGACCTCTTTCCTTTTGTGCCACGACAGGAGTGAATTTAGCAACGCAAAGGCAGAGAGCTATGGAATTTGGTGCTAACAAGGAATAGCAGAAGAGAGCAGTTCCTTGTATCTCAAGAGGGATTTCTACATTCGTGGATGTTTTCTTGGGGGCCTCCTGGGTAGTTGTGTCAATGCGAAAAGGGTGACTGAAGAGACAGATGAAAGCTTAGTAGAAAAACACATCCTATTTTTAGCTGGGGAGATGGAAAAAAAATGGGAAAAAGATGTTTGGGGAATGTTAAGCAAGATTGACAAGGATGTATGAAGTATAATCCTGGTGGGGAAATGGTCGCCATCCGAAAACTTTTGGAAAGATGGGTCTGTTATGGCGAACTGAAGAAAAAGGATTCTAAAATGATACAGATATGGTGGCCCTGTATCTGAGCTGGCAGCAGAGTTGGACAGTGAGGAGGTTGGGGAGGAACATGGGCCAGTCCTGGGAGCTGGGGAAAGCTCGAACGAGGGCTCTGCGTCGGAGGCAGAGAGGGAGCTAGACAGCAGCAAGGCAGAGGAACAGCTGGAGCCTGTTCCCAGTGAGCACATGCGCACAGCTGCCAGAAGCAGGGTCAACTTGGGAGTAAAGCCACACCTTGGAGGTGATTGGCCCCTCCCATAGGAAACAAAAGAGGAGCGAATGGGGAATGGGCTTCTGCAGGAAACAATTTGTTCAGTGGAAAGTTCTGTTCATGACTATAAGAGACTCTGTGCCAAGTTTTGCCTTGCCCTGCATTTGGAAACTAGTTATCTGGCAGCTTGGCAAGCGAGATAAGGTTTGTGTTGATCAATATTCCTCTGAAAGACTGTTTGTCAAGCCTTGCTGACTGTGAATAAAAGGAGGAGAGGAAATGAGGAGAAGGAGGAGGAAGAGGAGGAAGAGGGAAGGAGGAGGGGGGGAAGGGGGAGGGGGATGGGAGGAGGAGGAGAGGAGGAGGAAGAAGGAAGAAGGGAGGAGGAGGACTTTTTGGTTATTTTCTTGCTGATGTTTCATTATGCAAACTAGATAATATCAGTTTTAGACTAGTCAACAAACATTCTTGAGACTACACAAGAACAAAATCGAATTAAAAGATGGAGGAAGGAGGAAAAAGGCATTAGAGAAAAGCTTAAATTCTTTGAAAAAAAAATAAAATAAATAGAAATGATCTCCCATAATACTTACCCATATTTTGCAAGTGTTTGAAAGGGAAAAGCTTATCATACAAAGTATGGTGCAAATGTTTTTTTTTAATCCAAAATAGCTTCAGGCCAAGAAGGAGAAGAATGCCATTAATGTTGGATGGAGAAGCAGAGTAGCCATAGTGATGAGATAGGAGGACTTCATACATGGTCCATCTTGCAGTGAGGAACTGAACACCTCCAAACTACAATCAACAGGATAATCTGAGGACTTGTATTTTCACCTTGACGACGATCTCACCTTGAAACTTAGGCTTGAGAATTAATTGTGCTTTTTTTTCTTTTTAAATTTGGGTTCCATTCCACAACATCATGGTTCCAACCTTTTTCAAATGCTAATTCCTGGTCTGCAGCTCTTCTGCATTTCTCAAACCTTGGCAGCTTTATGATATGTGGATTTCAACTCCCAGAATTCCGCAGCCAGCTTTCAGTTTGTCGTAACAGATCATGGTTTCTTCCAAGTGTTGGTTCCTGATCCACAACTTCTCTGTACCCCACACCAGTGGTGGGTTTCAATTTTTTTTACTACCAGTTCTGTAGGAGTGGCTTGGTGGGCGTGGCATGGTGGGCATGGCATGGTTTGGTGGGCATGGCAGGGGAAGGATACCGTAAAATCTTCATTCCACCCCATTCCAGGGGAAGGATACTGTAAAATCTCCATTCCTTCCTATATCCAGGAGAAGGTTACTGCAAAATCCCCATTTCCTCCCATATCTAGGGGAAGGATACTGTAAAATCTCCATTCCTTCCCATATCCAGGGGAAGGTTACTGCAAAATCCCCTCCCGATCAGCTGGGACTCAGGAGGCAGAGAATAGATGGGTAGATGGAGGCGGGGCCAGTCAGAATTTTTACTACCGGTTCTCCAAACTACTCCAAATTTCCACTGCTGGTTCTCCAGAACTGGTCAGAACCTGCTGAACCCCCCCTCTGCCCCCTACCTCAATCTTTCTCAATCTCCGCAACTTTAAGACTTGTGGACTTCTACTTCCAGAATCCCCCCTCCCCACAGCCAGCAATGGTAACTGGGGGATTCTGGAAGTTGAAGTCTATATGTCTTAAAGTCGCCAAGATTGAGAAACTCTTCCCCACCTGATAATTGAATCCAGTCTCAGATGTCAGGACAATGTTAAAACCGAAATCATGACATATCCAAGTTCTTAACAAGGCCATCTTGACTTCTAATCTTTCCCAGGTTGTTTGTTTTTTTTAAAATGCTGGTTAGAGGTCTCTTCCAGAATTTTGCTAGGTAATTAGTGAGAATGGGGAAAATGTGCAGGATTCATAAACCAAACCTTTGGCATCTCTCTCTCTAGTAGTGCTAGCCTATGTTCTTCATTAAGATGAACGGCAAAAGCACCACTTCTTACAATATTTACAAATGTAAACCACATGGCCATACGTTCAGAATACAGCTTGAACACTGAGGCTCCGGTTTGGGTTTTGGCTTCGGTGATTTTATTTAATTTTATTTGAAATATGAACCCGGCAAAAGAATTTCAGCCGAAATGCTTGTTCCAGTCCATTATTTTTCACCCTCTGAAGTTGTGTGTGTGGTGTGTTTTTTTAAATGCAAAACTAAAAGACCTTTCAAAAAAAAAAAAAAAGGAATGAAAGATCCACCCACGGAGAGAAAACCTCATGTTTTGGCACACTGACATAAAACGAGGCATTAATTAACCTGGGTTTATTCTGTGCTTTTCCCCCCCTCTTTCCTTCCATTAAAAAAATGAAACAAAAACAATGAAGTACCCCCCAAAAATGCCCTTATTAAACTGACCTCACCGGTAAAATTTGATACGTCTGATATAAAGCTGCTGGCATTTACTGCCCAGCTTGAGCTGATCAATATGGTTATCTACCTGTCAATTTTCTATACTCTTTAATCCCGAAAGAGTGCTGACTCGTGCACGGATAGATCTATCTCACAGAGATAGGACTAATCAAAGCATTCTGTGATAACAGAGTGATTTGTAAAGCATGTAACAAAAGCTTATCGTTTCCCTGTATACTGAGCCCGTCAAAATATTTTTCTTAGAAGGAACGCCAAGAGAAGCTTGCGTCCTTCATGCTTTAAGTGGGCGGCGACAAACGAGGGAGATCTTCCATCGTTGCACAGTTGCAAACATTGCGTAGACAAGACCTGGGCATTTTAAGGGGCCACATTTGGCCCCTTGGCTGTCCCTGTCAGGCCCTGCAGAAATCAATCGTGAATTAGAAATCAAAGGTAAATGATGCATACCAGCAACACAATTGAATTGTTTTAATTTGGAAGGCGACTGCTATTTCTTTTTCAATTTATGCCTGTGTGTACTGTCTGTCTGTCTGTCTGTCTGTCTGTCTGTCTGTCTGTCTATTCCATCCATCATCTATCTATCTATCTATCTATCTATCTATCTATCTATCTATCTATCTATCTATCTATCTATCTATCTATCTATCTCATCCATCATCTATCGATTGATCGATCGATCGATCGATCGATCTAGCTAGCCAACTAGCTATTAGCTAGCTAGCTATTAGCTAGCTAGAGCTAGCCATCCATCCATCATCTATCTAATTATCAATCCATCATTCACCCATCCATCCTTACCTTAAAAGACACATGCCATCCCCATCACTTTCATTTAGAAAGCTAATAACAAACGTTCTTATCCATATATCATAATCTCATCTCAGAACCTTCCAATATTCAGGCTACAGAAATATGTTGGTGAACTAGGTCTTCCTGTGTACAAAACAGAAACCATGATCAAAACCATGATCTATCTCTCATCATATATTTATCAACTGTCTGTCTGTCTGTTTGTCTGTCTGTCTGTCTATCATCATCTATCACCTATCTATGGATGAGAAACTAGAGCGATCTGTCTGTCTGTCTGTCTGTCTGTCTAATTTATACAGAAGCCCATATTGCAATGCAATTAAAACTCTGGTGTATTCAAGGATGTGTATTGGGAATTAAGTTGCAGTGACAAGTTAGAACGGATCCTGGATTAAAAGCGTTGCAATCTTCTCTTAGAATCAGGGGGTCCTATGTTAAGCTTCCCTGCAGATGCTTAACACACATTTGAGGGGCTGTCAAAGAGAGGAAGGGGTGAAGCTACTTTCCAAGGCACCTGAAGGCCAGACAAGGAATAATGGATGGAAATTGATCAAGGAGAGATTCAACCTGGAAATAAGGAGAAATTTTCTGACAATGAGAGCCACCAAACCATGGAACAAAATGCTCTATTCAACGCTCTATTCCAACTTCAATTTTCGTGTTCAATTTTTTTTAATGGGGCTGGGATATTATTATTATTATTATTATTATTATTATTATTATTATTATTATTATTATTATTATTATTATTATTATTATTATTATTATTATTATTGTTATTGTTATTGTTGTTATTGTTGTTATTGTTGTTATTGTTGTTATTGTTATTATTGTAATAGACAAGTGGAGCAAAACTTCTGCTTTTGCAATCTCACTATTTCCTTTGCATGCAATTATTTCCTTGCCAAACAATAGCAGTGACAAATTGCCACAGAATCCTGCAGCAGATTTTTAACCCAAGGTAAAAATAAACAGAAACATCTGTATGGCAATCGCGTACGAAGTTACATTCATTAACAAATACATTTTTCTAATAAAACCACCATCTGCAAGTAACCCTCAGCTTCAATTTGATAGAAATAAGCCTCTTTCCCCCACCCCCCCCAAATTTTCCGAGGCTGTTCCCAGAACGTTTTCCAAACTTTCCTGCAAAACACATCTGTCTTCGTTGGTCTTTGGAATGTGAATAAATAATGGTGAGGGATTTCCCCCAACCCCCTTCGCCTTCTCCTTTAAATCAATCAGACAAATTACAGACTCAAAACAATTATTTCCAGAGGTGATAGGAGAGCTGACGTCAGCTAGAAGACACTTGTGGAATGTACCTTCGCTTATATTTAAAATAAAATATATATTGTTGGCCCTGAAACCAAGATTTGAGGAATTCTGGATCAGTTCTATTGTTTTGTTCCACTTCTGATCTGCCACTGATCTCTCAAAAGCTAAATACCTCCTCCCCCGCCCCCCTGTCCCCCCCCCCCGAAATCACTTTGGACCTGGTATTGAGAGGCAGTTTGGTTTAGTGGTTAAACCAGATTGTGCGTTCTAATCCTGCCTTAGGTTAGGGTTAGCGTTAAGGTCAGGCATGAAAGCTAGCTGGGTGAGTTTGGGCCAATCACCAGGAGACGGTGAGTTCTAGCCACCCTTTAACCTTGTGGGGACAATAGGAGGAGGATATGTTTGCTGCCATGAGTTATTTGTAAAAAGAATGGAAGGGAAGGGAATAGAATGGAAGGGGAGGGGAGGGGAGGGAAGGGAAGGGAAAAGAAAGGGAAGGAAGAGAAAAAGAGAGGGGGGAAGGAAAAGGAAAGGAAAGAAAGGGAAGAAGAGAGAGAGGGAGAGAGGGAAGGCAAGGCAAGGCAAGGGAGGAGAGGAGAGGAGAGGAGAGGAGGGGAGGGGAGGGGAGGGGAGGGGAGGGGAGAGGAGAGGAGAGGAGAGGCTAAGAGGAGAGGAGAGGCTAAGAGAAGAGAAGAGAAGAGAAGAGAAGAGAAGAGAAGGGAAGGGAAGGGAAGGGAAGGGAAGGGAAGGGAAGGGAAGGGAAGGGAAGGGAAGGGAAGAGAAGAGAAGAGAAGAGAAGAGAAGAGAAGAGAAGAGAAGAGAAGAGAAGAGAAGAGAAGAGAAGAGAAGAGAAGAGAAGAGAAGATCTGGGCAGATGTGAGGAAAAACCAGGATTTGCCCCACAGCAATCCAATTTTCAAGGAAAACAATCTATCTGCACCTTGGCAAGTTTTTATTTGTTTTTGTCCTAGGATGGAAGAAGAATTGCGTATGTTGACCTCTGAGCTTAAGCATCAGGGATCCTTCAAATATTGTTCAATATTTGGAATTGTTCAAATATTTGCTAACCAAGGCAGGATTGGAGGGCAATCCCATCGAACGGGGGAATTAAATTCCCGTATCAAAATAGCGATTGGAATCAAAGCCAATCCCTCTGAGCGCATTTGAAAGGATGAGAAGTTTCTGCCCAGATGCCAAAAGAGTGATCCCCAAATCGGAATGGAATCATGCATTAACTGTCCCCTAAAGATCCTCCAGTGGGAGTTGTTCGTGAGTAAATATACACCAGGTCGGTTCTTGGTTTCTCGTCCACAGATCTGCAAAATGTTGCTATATTTCACATGGCTTCATATATCCCCCCACCCCCAAGTTGTCTATTCATTCATTATTTCTAATACCATTCATCTCATAAATCCTATTTTTGCCTTCACAACAACAACAGAAACAACAAAAAGGAAATGCTATCTTTAATTAGAAAGCCAAATGCACTGATTGCCAACAAAGCCTCTTTGGATTACACAAGTAGACTAAGCTATAGTGTACAGCCCAACACACACACACACACAGAAACACTACCACAATCTTCCTTTTAGCTGATACGTTGCAGAACGGGAAGCAGATAGCAAGGTGTTTTTGGACATTCGCGTAGGTCAATTTTTGAAAGGCTGTGCAGACTGACACATAATATCTCAAGCTCCTTGGGCATCTGTAATCCCTTGTCTTTATTTTTTTTTTCAGAGAGGCAACACATTGACTTAAGGTCAAACACCCGCGATATTTGCAAATGGAAAGAAACGCGCCTTCGTAACACCCTGGTTCACCATTCATTCTCCAGCTGTCCACGATCACACATAGTTCTTACCTTTCGGTGGTAAACACGGCATTCTTTGTGAGAACATTTTGTTTCCCTGTGGATCTAAAGCCAAAACCAACGTCTTGGGTTTTGCCACAGCCTGTATTACAAATGATTTTAAGTCTATCCTTTTGCTTTGGGCCACATCTGTTCTCCCCACTTTTCTTTCTTGCAAACACTCAGAACGAGGTTCTGAAAAGTCATGCCGGCTATGAATCACGAGAGTTAGGGAAAAGAAAATCAGTTTGAAGAGCAAAGAAATCACCACGAAGAGTCCTGTTGAGCACCTCGGTCATTGCTAAGTTGACTCAACTCCCAATGATCAACATCGTGCCAAAAGGGCACGCCATTTTATTCCATGGAAAGGCCACAGTGACTCCATCTGAATCAAGGCCACAACATGCGAGGATGGCTGTGGTTGTGTATCTGTTTTGTATACCACCCTACCCGACAAAGACACTTCTGTTATTCTTTTGAAGAAAACTGCCATGCGTGCCAACAGAGGACTTACTCGTTTCTGTGCAAGAAGGACATGGATTGTCTAGGGAGGCTCTTGGTCACCCTGGTTATGGTTATCCCAAAGATGCTTTCTTCAAAAGGCAACTGGACTTTGTTTCCCTTGAAGACATTTTGTTTCTTATCCAAGGAGCTTCTTGAGTTCTAAAGGAGAATTGAAGAAGCTTCTTGGGTGAGAAATGAGACGTCTTCACAGTGCAGCAGTGAGTAGTGCATTGAGGAGGTATCGCAGCGAGGTCAAGTCAAGATTTATATTGACTGTTTCCCTATGCCTATCATTAAGTGTTGTACCTTATGATTCTTGATGAATGTATCTTTTATGTACCCTGAGAGTGTATGCACCAAGACAAATTCCTTGTGTATCCAATCACACTTGGCCAATAAACAATTCTGTTCTATTCTATTCTATTCTGTTCTGTTCCTTATTCTCTTCTCTTCTCTTCTCTTCTCTTCTCTTCTCTTCTCTTCTCTTCTCTTCTCTTCTCCTCTCCTCTCCTCTCCTCTCCTCTCCTCTCCTCTCCTCTCCTCTCCTCTCCCCTCTCCCTATTCTATTCTATTCTATTCTATTCTATTCTATTCTATTCTATTCTATTCTATTCTATTCTATTCTATTCTATTCTATTCTATTCTATTCTATTCTAATCATACACTGAGTAAGTATTACTACATTATCATATATTGTATAAACTCAATCACTGAGTATATACCTACCATGGTAACAATAGCATTGAGTATATACTAAATGCTATTATTATTATTAATTATTATTAATTATTATTTATGACTGGACAGCCACTTTTCTGAAATGGTATAGGATCTCTTGCTTGAGCAGAGGGCTGGTCTAGATGGCCTCCAAGGTCCTTGTATTCTAAAAGCAAAGTCCAGTTGCCTTTTGAAAAAAAAACACCTTTGGGATAAAGACAGCTGATAAGACAAAACAAAGCAGAGACTGGACAATCCCACCAATACATTGGCAATAAATCAAAAACAGGAGATGTGTTTTCCACTTGATTTTGTCCTATAAAACCAAGGAAAAAATGCAAAAAATGATATATCGGAAAGACAAGAGTACCAGGAGAAAGAGAAAAAGGGGAGAGGGAGAGAGAGAGAGGAGGGAGAGGGAAAGGAAGAGAGGAGAGAGAAAGAGGGAGGGAGGGAGGAGGGGGAGAGAGAGAGGAGAGAGAGAGAGGGAGGGAGAGAGAGGGGAGGGAGAGAGAGAGGAGGGAGAGGGAAAGGAAGAAAGGAGAGAGAGAAGGAGGGAGGGAGGAGGGGGAGAGAGAGAGGAGGGAGAGGAAGAGAGAGAGAGAGAGCAGTAAAGAAAAAAGGAAAGAAAGAAACAAAAGCTAACACTTACTTCATTCATTTGAGGAATGGTAAGCTTTGGTAGTTTATTCTTAGAACTGGATCCGGTTGGTTTCCCTTCCAGTAGACTTCCAAAGGATTGGTTTCCATAGACTCCCTCAGTTTCTATGGGTGGTTTTAGTTCTGGGGAGTCATTCGGGACTTGATCCTGGCCATCCATGGGCCTAACGTAAGCGGTGGGCTTCTGCTGGATCATACTGCTTTTACAGTGGAGTCCAGGAGGAAAGTTCTGGTTGGAAAGATTGTTAGCAGCGGATAGCAAAGATGTAGAAGGAAGAGGAGATCCGTGACTCAGAAAATCAAGATCCACCGGAGACTTCGAGTGGGTAGTTTCTTTGTAGGAATGCTCGGCCGCTGTGGATTTGGAGTGATTGTGCCTCCTTGAATGTGAAGATGAAGGTGGGGTGTTGAGTTCCTCCCCTCCTCCAGTTTTTTGCGGCTCGTTCTGGCAGGGATAAAGGTCCTCAAATCGGCCTTGGGTTGACTCATGAGAAGAGCTATGTTTGGTCCGATTGGGCTGGCTACTGGTTTGGTTCGACTGGCCACCGCTAGAGCTATGGTTGCCACGGGACCAGTCCGTCCTGGATTTCCTGCTGCTCTGGTGACCATTCAGCAAACTTGAATTGGACGATAGGGAAGATGGGGGAGGCATAGCCGTTGAGGTGTTCCCACCCATCTGGTGGGGTGCAACCATCCGGTTCCTTTGCTCGGGGAAAAAGCTTGGCTCATTTTTGTCTACTGGGGTTTGCGGCACAGGATTCTTTGGGATGCCGACAAGGTGGCTCTGGTTGGAATGGTTGGTGAGCAGGTCCTTCATCTCATCGTAGTTCCCCAAAGTGTTCTGTACACGGTTGGCAAGAGCGTCACCTTTGCTGGTCTAAGACATCAAAAGAAACCAAGGTTAAGAAAGGTGAGCCACGAACAGAGATGGGACAAAGGAAGAAAGGAGAAGATCTGACTTTTCTCACTCCATAATATCTTAAATTGAGGTTGCCCAACCTTGGCAACTTTAAGATTTGGGGACTTCAACTCCTAGAAGTCCCCCAGCCAGATATGCTGGGAGTTGAATTCCACAGGTCTTAAAGTCCACAGACCTAAATGCATTCTTTAAAAAAACCTCCATTCCTTGGAATCTTTGATCTGTCCTTATTTTCAAATGTCTCCCAATTCCTGCAAGCCACAATTGGTATATTTTTAATCCTTTATTTATCTGAAATATTTCTAATTCAATGTTATGGACCAAAAAATATATATCCAGGGGTGTCTTAAAAGAATAAAATCGTGTACAATCAATGTCGTATCGAAACAACCAAACTTTCATAAAACAAAAAATTCCCCGGTTTGATGAATTAAAATCCTGCTCCAGTCATAAAAACAGAGTTGCAAATAAATCCTGGAAGAGACCATTCATTAAAGCTTATGGCTGATATTTGCCATCATCACAAATGACAGACAGACCCAAAGAAGGAAACCTCCCTAAAGGAGTTCAGTCTACTGCAGAAGAGGTTCTTGGCCCATCCATTAGTCAACAGCAGTGCCTTTAAAGCAGAAGTTACTTCAAAAGGGCACCTGTTAGTGATCTCCGTGATCTCCTTCTGCCATTGGAGATGGATAGGAGAGATACTCTCATGTTTTCTCCTGCTAGTAACATTAATCATGACAATGAGTATTCAAGTGGTGGAGATGGTGAAAGATCTGGACCAAGACAGGGGAAGGAATGCCAGAATCTGGGGGTGGAGTTAAAAGAGTGATCAACCTAGAATCCCTACATAGTCACAAAGTCCAGCCTCCCTTTAATTCCGTGGACCCTTATCTAACTCCTAGCAGATAAGAGTCCCCTGCTACCAGGGGTGGTATTCACTTACCTTCAGTACCAGTTCGCAAATGTGAACGTGCGCGCCCCTCCTCCATGCATGTTCAGAGCCTTCTGCGCATGTGCAGAGGATCAAAAAATGGGACATGATGACATCCGGGCAGGTGAGTGGAGCCTCCTGCCACCAATGCTACCAGATCACATGATCCGGATAGAGCTGGTTGAATTTCACCAATGCCTACTACCCATTAGTAGAGAAGATTCCTGTACATAAGCTTTCAGCAAGAAACCAGTTTAATTGGACTTTCACCCGTAGGCCTGATCATTCTCGCCTGACAAGGCCAAAGAGAAGAGAGTTCAAGTTTCCATTCCGTTATGGACGCTGGGTAGCTGACTTTGGGCAGACATTTTCTCCCATTTAGTCATAACCAGCTTAAGATGGGGGAAAACATCCTCGACTCTTTGGCCTCTATGCAAAAAAGAGGGATAAAAGAAGATTTCCTGCTTTCTAGAGAAGCTAAACCACGTGACACAGCTGGTGATTGGAAATACCGGTTCGTCTAAATTTGTAGCATTTTTTTACTACTGGTTCGCCCGAACTGGTAGGTTTTATTACTACCAATTTGGGCGAACCAGTCCGAACCACTAATGTTTCACTCCTGGATTTGATGTTTAAACATGGAGACGTCACTCATTGAACATGCCATTTTGGCCCCAGCTTCAACCAGCCAATCAGCCTGGCTGGTTCGAAATGATCACCCATTTCCCAACGGGTAAGGGCTGCCTACCAGCTCACCGAGAACCTTTGAGTTATCAACTAAGAAGGAAGAGACAATTGTCAGGAAACGGTACAGAGCACTCTATTCTGTAAAAACAGTGGGGGTCAAAGTAATTGCCAACCAACTTATGCTACCGCATTGTGATGAATAACAGTTTCAAGTGTCCTTTTTTTGTATTGTTCTGAGTTGCCCCGGACTACTAAAGATTTGATTCTGGGTGCTCTTTTTTGGCCTGCGTCCAGCTTGGTTACTTCATAATTTCTTTCAAAATGAGCATTCAGGAGAGCTTTAAAAAAAGAAAAAAGAATCAAAGAGGAGATATAAATACAGTTGTCAGCTGTATTTGCAAAATTCAGTCGCCTTTATTTTCTGGAACCACGCAGCATGTGTTTTTGCAAATCAATGATTCACAGTTACTTTCTGTAAGCACGGCAATTATTAGGCAAATTCTGACTCATTTTTGGCATTATTGTGTTTTCATCCCCTGTGTACTTCTTATTCAATTGCTTGGATTTTATCTGTGGATTCTCTCTTTTTTTCCCCCCCCTCTCCTTTTCTGAAAAGCCATTTAAAAGATGGGACATTGGTCTACGGATTATACCTGCAGTAGAGGGTGAGGGTTCAGATGAGCAAGGAAACTACATCTGAGCAATTGGTGGAACTATGATGGTTAAAGAAAGATGATTGTTTACCAGAAGAGTTCTAAGAGTTGGTGGAAGGAAAAAGGAAAGCAGCCTTCCAAAACAATTTGATACCATATATAATTCCTCAGATAAATAGGTTCCTACAGGTACAATCCAAATATATCTTATGCATGCTTATTTCTTCTTGTAAACAAGGATAATTAGACGCAAAGGTGGTTTTTTTTCAGGAGGCAACTGGACTTTTCTTGTTTTTTTCTCTGAAGAGGTTTCACTTCTCATCCAAGAAGCTTCTTCAGCTCTGACTGGACGGTGGGAATGGAAGGATTTCTATTCCTTGCAGGCAGCTGATCATTTGCATCCACTTGAAGGTTGATCTATGTCCTCAGGGTCACCTGAGTAGCGCTCCTGGTTCCTGTAGTCTGCAATTTTTCCTCTCTGGAAATCCATTCCTATTCCCACACCATTCCGAGGGTGCTCATCCCAAATTGTATAGATAAAAGACTCTAGAGATTCTCCCAAAGGTGCTTTTTTCAGGAGGCAACTGGACTGTCTTGGTTTTTTCTTTGAAGACGTTTTGCTTCTTGGATGAGAAGCGAAATGTCTTCGAAGAAAAAAACCAGAAAGTCCAGTTGCCTCTTGAAAAAGAACCTCTGGGACAGCCATGACCTGGATGACTGAGAATCTCCATATACAGTGGGGCTGTAAAGCACTATGAAGTGGTATATAAATCTAAGTGCTATTGCTATTGCTTTCTTCTCTCCAGATGCTGGAGAATAATTCCTAGCTACGGATCTTGTAAAACGATTCAACCCCTTTTGGGCTTCTGGTGAGGATTCATGGAGAACTAGATGTCCCTCAAGGAGCTTTGTGATGGAGATCAGCAGCTGGACAGTAATCTCTGGCCAATGTTATCTCTCCAGATAAAGGAGAGATGCTGAGATTGCCCATCTGCTCTCCAGATAGCTGCTGCTCATGAGTAGACTACAGGAACTGAGGTTTCTGTAGTCAGTTCATGAGTTGCATGAAAAAAAAAACACACACACCACTGCTTTGCTTGGTCTCAACTCTGATGTCCATCAGGATGATTAGAAAATCCTTTTGTTTGGAGTTGTATATTGTTTGCACTACAATGTTTCTGTTGGGGTATAAAGTTTTGGAAAGGAGAAGATGGGAGTGGATTGGAGGTGGAAACATGATATCTGTATGTCATTTAAAATAAAAAAGAAAGAAATGCTTCCTTTCTAAATATTTGGAAACTATTTAGAAATTTAATCAATTGTGTAGAGTGACGAATCATACTATATGAAAAAACAGCGTGTTGTTTGTGTTCATGGGTGGCTGTATTTCTTTCTTTTCTTTTTTTTTTTAAGAAAAGCTTAAGGAGGACATTTTTGGGGCCAAAAAAAGTACATCCCATTTCAGCCAAGAATCAAGTCTTTGTAGTGAGCCCACCTTCGTCAACCCAACGCACAATGAACAATGACCCAACCCAGCTTTGACACACTCCCCCTCCTCACTTAACACAAGGAGATCCCATTGTGTCAAGGGAAGTGGGGTGGGGAGTGAGGAGTTGGGAGGCCAAACACTTGTTTGCTTGTTCTTCTCCTCTCCTCTCCAGCTGGCCTTGCAGAAATGCTGAGGCAGCACTTGTGCAAAAGAGGCTGGACAGGTGGTTTGCGACTCAGGACCTTCTTCTCTGAAGAACCTCATTACCTTTGCAGGTTTTCAACTGACTGGGCTTTCTGGAAAGAGGAAAAGAAGCAGGAAAGCGTCCAATTTAGCTTGGCGGCATCATTGCTATCACAAGGACAAGCGGAAAGAAGAAGCAGAGCCGAATCTTTGTCCGATGTAGAGCAAACTACATGAAGGTTGGGTTCCAGGGGTGGGCTCCGAAGGCTTTCCTCAAGCCTCCAAGAGGGCGAAAACGGCCTCCCCAAGCTCCAGAGGCCCTCTGGAGGCTGGAAACAGGATCAGACATAAGTCACTTTTTTCAGTACCATTGTAACGTCAAAACGTTGCTACACAAATGGTTGTAACTTCAAGGACTGCCTGTAATTTAGGCAGTTTTCTCAATCTTGGCAGTTTTCAGATGTGTGGGTGCCAGCTCTCAAAATCACCAGTTGAAGTCCATACACCTCAGAGCTGCCAAGGTTGACAAACTGACGTATACAGAGGGCAGGATATTATTATCTAATAATGTGAATGTGAACGTAGACATAAGGCTGGTCTCTTGAAGTCTTCCCATTTTTCTCAGCTCACGTACTCATCATGGATGTCCAACATCACTGAAGACCTCAAGTTGGAGAAAGCAATCTCTCAACAGCTAGCTTTGCCTGCTCCTTGCAGGATGATCTTCCCCATGGGGGCTGAGGTACAAGGAACATGAAGAAGAAGGAAGAAGTTGCTTGTGCAACTCAATGAATGTCAAACATGTCAACTTCCAGCATTGACTTACCTTGTATGGCTCTCCAAAGAGATTAAAGCCAGATGCAAAGAGGTCTTCATCTTGCTGGATTTCTTGATTTCTCCGTTCCCATTCCTTCCTCTTAAGGGCGTTCCGATCTTGTTCATAGTGACTGCAATTTTTTTTTTTAAAAAAAGAGACAAATAAGCATTTACTTAAAAAATAAGAAAATGTCCGTTCGCTCTTAAAACTGTAAAAGAAAGAAAACAGTCCATGAAAGATTTCAAACGTTTGAGAAATTTAAAGATAAGAGCAGTCTGATTTTAGAAGGCCTTCACACACACACACACACACACACACACACACACAACACACACACACACACACACACACACACACCACAAATAAGAAAACAAAAATAATGGCCCAATAATTTTCCAACTCAGATGTCCTTCTTAGTACCATTAGAATATCCTCAAATTATTTATTGCAACCATTTGGAAAATGTGGAAGTTGCACTGCAACTCGACTCTCTTCTTATATCACTCAACACACTGAGCCAAATCCAACGTGGAGGTCTAGAAGTTCACTGCCTCTCGTGCTGTTTATGCTGGCGACATTTCTCAGGTTATCCAAGGCTGAAATACTCTGCCAAGCCTTTTTACTCCTTCCCTTCCTTCTAAGGAAAGACACCGAGAATCAGGGATAAGGAGGAATGGCCAACTGTTGTGAGTCGCCAACAGTCTGGGGAGCTGGCAGCAGAGTCTGACAGCGATGAGGCTGAGGAAGAACACGGGCCAGTCATGGAGGCTGGGGAAGGCCCGTGATTGATGGAGGAAAAAAAGCAGATGCGTTTGTGTGTTGTTTCTGAATAGACACGCTATCCCAAAAGATGCAGTTCAGTGTTGTGGCCTAGCCTCACTTAGTCATTACAGGACACAATTAGTCCCAAACAAAACTGTTTTATTATAACAGCTGAGAATTACTTCATTCTCAGCTTAGTCTAAATTAATTCCAAAACAAGTCCTTCAGAAGAAGTCCTTCGGGCTTATCACAAACCTTTATCTTCTTTGGCACCCTGACAAAGGCCTTTCTTGGCAAAGCCCCATGAAATTCAGAAACAAGAAACGCCGACTGGAAAACAGATTTAGCAATGTTGCTTTCCTAAAAAGAGCCCAAGAGCCTCTGCTGCTCTTTTAAGCCTTATGGGAGGGGTCAATCATCTCCTGGCCTTACTCCCAAGTCATCCTTTTTGCTTTAGCTGCTCTTGCCTTCTGGCAGCTCTGCACAGGGCCATCTGCCTCTCTGCTGTCCGACTCTGGAAGCTCCGGAGTCTGCACATCGCTCCCAGATGGCCCTGGCCCCATCTCTGCCTCCAACGCAGAGCCCTCGTCCGGGCCTTCCCCAGACTCCAGGACTGGCCCATGTTCCTCCCCAGCCTCCTCTCTGTCTGAGTCTGCTGCTAGCTCCGCGGGATGCTGGTGGACCACAACATTCAGTGGTGAGAAAATTAAGGTTCTTCAGCACTTAGATGCACAGAGACAAGATAGGCAGTCCTTGGCTTAACAGTGAAGGGGTCTTGGTGTCCTGGTGGACAACCATTTCAGTGAGAGTCAGTGGTGTGTTACAGCTGCCAAAAACATGACTTTGCTGTCCTAAGTTTGCATTGACAGAGGGCTAGCATCAAGAACATGATAAATGATAGTACCGGGTACCACTCTCTACTGCATTGGTGAGGCCAGATTTGGAATACTGTGTCCAGTTTTGGTTACCATGATACAAAACAGATGGTGAAGCCCTAGAAAGAGTGCAGAGAAGAGCCACAAAGATGATCAGGGGTCTAGAAGCTAAATGATGGCTAATATCAAGAGCCACAGTGGCACAGTGGTTAGAGTGCAGGCTACTTCTGCTGATCACCGGCTGCCAGCAGTTTGGCAGATCGAATCTCACCAGGCTATTTTCCTTCCTTCCTTCCTTCCTTCCTTCCTTCCTTCCTTCCTTCCTTCCTTCCTTCCTTCCTTCCTTCCTTCCTTCCTTCCTTCCTTCCTTCCTTCCCCTCCCTCCCTCCCTCCCTCCCTCCCTCCATCCCTCCATCCCTCCATCCCTCCTTCCCTCTCTTGCAGTATCCTTCCCCTGGTGTGGGGTGGGAATGGAGATTTTACAGTATCCTTCCCCTGCCACGCCCACCAAGCCATGCCATGCCACGCCCACCCAGCCACACCCACAGAACCAGTAGTAATTTTTTTAAAAACCCACCACTGAGTTGAATGTATTTGTAACAGCAGGACTGGAGGCTGTGTGTAGATGAGACATTTTAATAAGAGAAATTTATTTATCCAGAATGTTTTAACCGTTTGGCTTTAATTTTTATTTTTATATATATATATAAAAAATCCTTTCTACTGCTGTTTCCATGTTTAATTAAATCCCACCACCCTAATGCAGCCTGACATTACTCATTACTAAAACATAATTATATAGTAAACAAGCAATATAGCATTTACTATTTCCTAGTAAGTTTTTTAAAAGGATTAATAAAAACGAAGCTCTGTAATTGCTCAAATCAATGTGGGTAATTATAATCTGCCCTTCTAGGTGACGTAGAAATATAGTAAATAGGATACCAACGGCTGTAGCTGTAAATCAGCTTTTTTTTGGGGGGGGACGATTGTATCAAAACGGGTCTGAGACTTTTTGTCTAGAAGAAAATCAATGGGTAACTTGATTTCATAATGTTATCTTCCCCTTTCTCCCTATCAAACCAGGGTTTACCCTAAATTGTCTTGGAAACTTCAGGTCCACCCCATGTCTTTTAATTTACTAACTTTTAACAGTTCGTATGTCCTCCTCCCCAAAAAATCTTTCTCTTCATCAGACTAGACGCACCTAGTTCCCTCAGTCGTTGATCATACAGTTTAGCCTCCCTTATCAAATAGAATAGAAATAGAATAAGATAGTTGGAAGGGACCTTGGAGGTCTTCTAGTCCAACTCCCTGCTTAGGCAGAAAACTCTATACCACTTTAGACAAATGGTTATCCAACATCTTCTTAAAAACTTGGAGCATTCACAACTTCTGGAGGCAAGTTGTTCCACTGATTAATTGTTCTCACTTTCAGGAAATTTCTCTTTAGTTCTAAGTTGATTCTCTCCTTGATGAGTTTCCACCTGTTGCTTCTTGTCCTACTCTCAGGTGCTTTGGAGAATAGCTTGACTCCCTCTTCTTTGTGGCAACCCCTGAGAACACTGCTATCATGTCTCCCCTAGTCCTTCTTTTCATCAAACCAGGCATACCCAGTTCCCGCTACCCCTGATGATCTTTATACATATATGTGCATGTATATATATATATATATATATATATATATATATATATATATATATATATATATATATATAGGTAGGTAGGTAGGTAGGTAGGTAGGTAGGTAGGTAGGTAGGTAGGTAGGTAGGTAGGTTGGTCTTTGGTTATTCGGGTCTTCTCCCGCGTAGAATTGGAAGTATCTTGGCGACGTTTCGACGATGGAAGAACGAAGCCGAGAACACCAGCCTGAAGATGACGAATGAGACTTCGTCGAAACGTCGCCAAGATACTTCCAATTCTATGCGGGAGAAGACCCGAATAACCAAAGACATATATATATATATATATATATATATATATATATATATATATATATATATATATATATATATATATATATATATATATATATAATTGTGCTGATTTACAAGATTAATTAAGTAGACTTCAGGTCTTCCTGAGAAGCATGGCTCCTGATGTGGCCTACCCAAAGGGTTGACACAGGTGAGAAGAATTTAGAGTCTGACCAACAATATAAATAACTGTATCAAATGGACCACAGCCTGAGCCAAAGAAAACAAACTTGCAGCCAAGAATAAAATACCCCCAAGGAATGATGAAGCACTTAAACTTTCCTGACTTCCTGATCCACAACCCTGGGCAACCAGCCAGGGTCTTAAGCACTTTCCGGAAGACCGGCAGAGTTGGGGGCCAATCAAATCTCAAGTGGAAAACCATTTTTTTTTTAAAAAAAATCTTTTGCTCATACACAAACCCATATTCATACGACCTTAGTTACTTGGTCGTTGTTTGTTACACCCATGGTGTTTTTTTTTCCCTAGTAGTCCTGGGATGGCTTCTGTCCAACAACATTCTTGTGAAGTAGGCCGAGCCAACAGAGAGAGAGAGATCTTGATTCATGGCTGGATTTAATTCACCTTCTCGACACGACCACATGTAGGTAGCAAAGAACAATATATCCTCGCGTCTCTGCTGGGGATGAATTTAATCTCATTCCAGCCCTTTTTCTGCCCAAAGAAAATAACCGTATCTCAACACCAGCCTTTTCAGCTCAGCAGGCCAACCTACTGAAGGATTCACACAGCGAGCTATAATGAGGAATAAGCCACACAGCCATTGGGCTTTTCCAGCGTTACAGAGTCACCGGTTTCTCACAGAAGCCGCAATTACTAATTTGAAGTGCTGTCTAATTAAAACCACAGCTATGTATTTAGCCTCTTGTTATGCCCCCTGCCGCTTTCTAATTACAGAGAACTCTTTATCTGCACAGCACAACTTCTTCGGAACGGATGGAGACAAGCTTGAATGCCAACCCAGGAGCCCCCTCAAGGGCAGAGGGCAACCCAAAGTCAAGTCCTTGAGGGCTCCTGAGAGGGGTACTCTCTACTGCGGAACCAAAAAACAGGAGTGTCTACGGAGATTCTCAGTCATCCAGGTCATGGTTGTCCCAACGATACTTTCCCCCCTCCAAGATGGTGGGGAAATGGAAGGTGGGGAATGGATGGCAGTCAGAGCTGAAGAAGCTTTTTGGATGAGAAGCAAAATGTCTTCAAAGAAAAACATGAAAGTCCAGTTGCCTCTTGAACCTAGGAAGGATCAAAAGAACGCTGGAGGAACATCTTGTTCAATAACTCAAGTTGAGTGTGTTGCCAAAGACAACTCAATTTCAGTTAGATACACCTAATTTGGCACTGTCCAGATCTGAAAGGATTGTTCTGACCGAGGCTTCCTGAGCCAGTAAAACACATGAGTAGTCCCCAAAATCTGTTTTATTTTAACAGCTGTGAATTCTGTTCATTCACAGATGAGTCCCAAATAGTTGTCAAGAGTCCTTTGGGATAAGGCTGATAATCACCCACCTTTATCTCCCTTGACACGCTGCCAAAGACCTAATTGGCAAAGCCACACGGAATCCAGAATCAAACAGAGCTTCAGACTTTAAACTGAACAGTATTAACAAGGTTGCTTCCTGCAAAGGCCCATGTGCCTTTGCTCCTCTTTTAAGTCTTATGGGAGGGGCCAATCACATCGGGAGGCTGGGGAGAAAGAGAAACGGGCTTACTAGGCCCACGGGTCATTGTGTGCCAGGAACGGGGGTGTGTGTGTGTCTTGCATGCATGAGTGGGGGATTGGGCGCATAGAATTACAGGTGTGGACACATGTGTGTGTGACCCCCCCATTCTCCCCCCGCTCCTGGCAGGCAATGGCAAAAAGGTTATCCATCATCGGCATAGGGTTTCCTGCCTGAGGAGGGGTTTGCACTAGAACAGGGGTCTCCAACCTTGGCAACTTTAAGCCTGGTGGACTTCAACTCTCAGAATTCTGGGGAATTCTGGGAGCTGAAGTCCTCCAGGCTTAAAATTGCCAAGGTTGAAGACCCCTGGACTTGAAGACCTCCAAGATCCCTTCCAACTCTGAAGGGGACTGGAAGAATACCAAACAACTCTTTAAAAAATGGAGAACTCCTGACTCATTGCTTGTTCACATCGTAGATAGATGTCACTGTTACGCCGACTTAAGTAGAATGTGCTTTTGGAATGCCACCAAGACCCTGAGAATGATGGTGAGCCTCCAACCAACGAACTAGACATCACACCCTATAAGATAAGCACTTCAAGTGACTCCGATTTGTTCTTTTCGGTTCCTTTTAAGAGCTGTCCTCTCATGGATCTGTAGCACCCCAAAGACCATTTACGGAGAATACAGGATGTACTCAGAAGAGTCCTATGAAAAGATATTTCGATGCGGTGTCTGCTTTCAAAACAGGAATCTTCCCCTTGTCTGGTTCAAACAGACCCAGGCGGGCGAAATGAGCATACCATGTTCCGCCTAATGTTTTATTCAGCTCAAACAGTAGAAGCACCATAATGACTATTGAAAGCAAATTTTGCCTCTTTAAAGCTAACCTTCAGAACAAAAGAGAGAGAGAGAGAGAGAGAGCAAAACAAAAAAAAAATCCTTAAGCGAGAAATGACTGTTTTATATTACATTTAATAGATATCACAGAGCTCTGGGGGAGGCGGGGGGAAACATATTTCGAATTTCTAGACGGAAAAAACCAGATCCTTTCGAGCCCATTTGAAGTTTTTTTTTTAAGCCTGGTTACAAAAGCTTTGGCCACCTCTAGCAAACCAGAGGAAGAAAGGGAGAGGTTGCACAAAGCTTTCTATGCCACCGACTTTAAGGGATGGGACACATGCCACATTATCGGCCACATTATTATTCTAAGAGTCCATTCTGTTACTCATTCATTCGGAGTGACATTGACAATCCAGAATGATTTGATGGGTTTCTTCTGGGCCACCATCATTCCTCTACCAGAAAGTTGAACACACAAAACTGGGTACGTCTAGTTTAATGAAAAGAAGGACTAGGGGAGACATGATAGCAGTCTTCCAATATCTCAGGGGCTGCCCCAAAAAAGAGGGAGTCAAGCTATTCTCCAAAGCACCTGAGGGTAGAACAAGAAGCAACGGATGGAAACTAATCAAGGAGAGAAGCAACTGAGAACTAAGGAGAAATTTCCTGACGGTTAGAAGAATTCATCAGAAGTTGTGAATGCTCCAACCCTGGAAGTTTTTAAGAAGATGTTGGATAGCCATTTGTCTAAAATGGTGTAGAGTTTCCTGCCTAGGCAGGGGTTGGACTAGAAGACCTCCAAGGTCCCTTCCAACTCTGTTATTCTATTAAATATTCTAATATAAATATAAAATCAAATAAAAATAAAATATCAAATAAAATATTCTAATGAATATTAAATCGCTTAAGAGAAAGCTTTTTCTCTAGGCACATCATCCATACGTCTGATTTTATTTCATTTTATTTTCTTCCCTAGTTCAGCTTTCCTAAATATCAGTCACAGCAACGACTATATACTCGCTGCCTAAAAATGGAAAAAGACATGTGGTTTATGTCCCACAAAACTACCAGTTAGAATAATGCTCTGGGGCATCCCTTTCTTTTCAAAAGACCAGAAACTCGCTTCAAAAGAAAACGAACAACCATAAAAACTTAGAAGTTCTTAGCTTAGGTACAAAATGGGTACACCAAGTTCACTTCTTTTGCAGAGGCTAATGTCAGGGTTCCAAGTAGCACCCCCAACAAAAGAAGACTCTGAGATTTATTATTCTGTCAACTTTCTGAGAGTTGATTTGTCTCCGATCTGGGCCAGCTGAAGGCATGTCCTTCTCCAGAATGGAGAAACAAAAGACATGTCTGGTGTCCAAAATGGATTAGGCACCTCTCTTCCAAAGCTAATGTGATGCATCAAACCAGGGGGTGGGCTACTGGGAGGGGTTTGGTAGAATCCCTAGCTAAGATTCTGTGCAGTTCAAAGAACCCCCAAATTCTATTCCTGGCTGGCCCCGCCCACCCCTCCCTGCCCCTCCCAGGTGTCCTGACACGGTCCATTTTGGATGTAGGTAAGTGCAGGGCACGTGCAGAGGCTTGGAAAGGATGAAAAATAGGCCTACCTATAGGCCTATAGGATAGGATAGGATAGGATAGGATAGGATAGGATAGGATAGGGGTTAGGGGTTTAGGGTTAGGGTTAGGGTTAGGGTTAGGGTTAGGGTTAGGGTTAGGGTAGGGTAGAATAGAATAGAATAGAATAGAATAGAATAGAATAGAATAGAATAGAATAGAATAGAATAGAAAATTCTTTATTGGCCTAAGTGCAATTGGACACACAAGGAATTTGTCTTCGATGCATATGCTCTCAGTGTACATAAAAATACATTCATCAAGAATCATAAGATACAACACTTAGTGATAGTCATAGGATACTAAATAAGCAATCAAATCATGCTAGGAAACTAAATCAAACAATATAAATCACAAAGATACAAGCACCATGGTTATAGTCATAAGTAGAAAAGGAGCTACGTAATAGGAAGGATGAGACGTATAGTAATACTGTTGTTAAATCAAGGTACCTGTATTCCACAAATCCATCACTTTCTCGGCTATTGGCTAACATCGAGGGTAGCCATTCTACAACATCCCTTAGTTGTGACTGCTGGTTCCCCAGGTTTCCTTTGAAGAGTATTGGGTTGTGGTTCCTTGTGGGGTGTGTGTGTGTTGTTGTTGTTGTTTTGGAAGCCCAAACAACACTTTCATTTATAGGACTCTGTTTCTCCATCATAAAAATACTCGGGTCGAGATGGATATATAGAATAGAACAAGAGAATTGGAAGGGACCTTGGAGGTCGTCTAGTCCAACCCCCTGCTTAGGCAGGAAGCCTACACCACTTCAGACAACTGGTTATCCAACATCTTCTTAAAAACATCCAGTGTTGGAACATTCACAATTTCTGGTGGCAGGTGTTCAACTGATTAGTTCCTGGATTAATTGTTCTAACTGTCGGGAACATGGGAAAAAAGGCGAGACCTCTCCTGTGGCTCGCCAAATCTATTCATCTTTTTTCAAAGCTGAGAAATGCAGACCCACAGCTCAAATTTCATCTCTCTTCCTCCTAACCCCCTCCCCCCCCCACAACAGCCTTCACATTCTCCTTAAGAGGCACAGCAGGGTGGCTATCTAACACAGCCTCCTTAATACTCATCCTTTATCTTGGATGTTAATTTATCTGGTGCCAAGACTTCCTAATGAATTTTCACACATGTGTACTTAAATTTGTTACAGCTTACCAGTTGAGTATGATAAGCAGTAAGTAGAGCGCTGAATTCGGAGCTGTCTCCCAACAGACGCATAAAGGGGCTTTGCTATCCGCCGAAGGAGGGAAGAAGACCGGGGAGGGGGCGGGGGGGGGGGAAGGAAAGAAGAAGGGATAAAGTTTAAATTGCAAATCCAGCAAAATGGAAAGTAGGGAGGAGGTGGAGTTGGGGTTTGGAGAAAGTCAAGGCAGGCACGGTGGATTGGTGGCGTAACTGTTACTTTATTATTGTTCCGTTTGATTGATGTGACACACACACTAAGGCAGAGGGATCTGAATAGTTAGGTCAGATAGCCTGCCTGGGTGTCCGTCTTTTCAAGAATGCAATGTCAGATACAAAGAATAGAATAGAGAATAGAAGCTGGAAGAAACCTTAGAGGTCTTCTAGTCCAGCCCCCTGCTCAAACCGGAAAACCTATACCAGTGATGGCTAACCTTTTTTTCCCGTCACATGCCAAAAGTGGGGGGAGCGCAAGTGAGTCGTGCGCATGTGCGCCCATGCCCATAATTCAATGTGCCCTGCACATACGACCCCCCGCACTCCCACGCGATGACACAGTGGGCCCAGTAGGCCCCTTTTTTTGCCCTCCCCCAGCCTCCAGAGGCTTTCTAGGAGCCTGGGGAGGCTGAAAATGACCTTCCCACCCTCCGGAGGCCAACGGGCCATTCCTGGCCTCCGGAGGGGTCTCAAGGGGTTGGGGAAGGCCATTTTTGCCCTCCCCAGGCTCCTAGAAAGCCTCTGGAGCCTGGAAGAGTGAAAAATGGGCCTCCACTGGAGGCCCTCCAGAGGCCAGAAACAGCCTCTTTGCCAACTTCCGGTGAGACCGGAAGGCCCGAAAATCAGTTGGCCGGCATGGGCATAAACGCTGCAGGCTGAGCTAGGACAACACTCATGTGCCCACCGATATGGTTCCATGTGCTACCTGTGGCACGTGTGCCATAGGTTCGCCATCACGAACCTATACCATTTCTGAGCCACGGTGGCATAGTGGTTAGAGTGCAGTACTGCAGGCTACCTCTGCTGACTGCAATTTGGCAGTTCAAATCTCACCAGGCTCAAGGTTGACTCAGCCTCCAGTCCTTCCGAGGTCAGCAAAAGGAGGACCCAGATTGTTGGGGGGCAAGAGGCTGACTCTGTAAACCACTTAGAGAGGGCTGTAAAACACTGTAAACATCTCAACATCTTTTAAGTAGCATGGATCAAGACCATACATTAGGTTGGCAGTTCAAATGCTCAAGCTAAAAAAATGAGTCAGCCACAAGTTTTCAAAGCTAAATTGGCATCGGATAAGGATCAATGGAATTCAAGAATGGTTGAGCTTAGACTGTTTGTGGAAACACAGTGACTCTGGACTGATGACACCTTAACTCTGCCCCTCTAGCTCTGCCTCCTCTTCTCCTAAATCTAATGAAGATTGAATGTTGTGATAGCAATAGCACTCAGATTTATATACCACTTTACAGTGCTTAACATTCCTCTCTAAGTGTTTACAGAGTCAGCCTCTTGCCTCCAACAATCTGGGTCCTCATGTTACCCACCTCTGAAGGGTGGAAGGATGAGTCAACCTTGAACCAGTGACAATCAAACTCCTGGCAGTGGGCTGTGTTAGCAATAGCAATAGCACTTAGACTTATATACAGCTTCACAGGGCTTTTACAGCCCTCTCTAAGCGGTTTACAGAGTCAACCTATTGCCTCCCCCCCCCAAACAATCTGGGTCCTCATTTTACCCACCTCAGAAGGATGGAAGGCTGAGTCCAACCTTGAGCCTGGAGAGATTCGACCTGCCAAATTGCAGGCAGCCGGCAAATCAGCAGAAGTCGCCTGCAGTACTGCCTTTTAAACACTGTGCCACCGAGGCTATTAACTTGGTGATGGCCCACCAAGTCGGAAACTTTCAAAAGAATGAAAGAAAATTGCAGATTATTGAGCAATTCCTGGTTAAGCACCTTAGTGGACGCTTGCTAGCTTCTTCATTTAAATGCACGTTGCTGGAGAAATGACAATCAAAAGGGGGCAATTAATTGTCCTATCCATTCAAGGCCGCTGCCTCTGAGAACATTACACCACCACTTTATGTATCGAATGTTATTTCCGGAGCAGTTGTGAAAATGTAAAGTTAACCGAAAGGAAGACTGCCGAGTTTTGCACTCAAACTGGGACTGTCAGCAGGGTTTGGGGGTTTTTTTTCCCCCCGTGGCACATTAATGTTCACGGGTGACGCTATTCGTTTTTATTTTCTTAAATAAAACCTGATGCATTCATGTTTAACTATCATATGTTTAATGGGACTATTCTGATTACAGAGTGATTGGGCTGTGATTAACGCTACCCATTAGACCTGTGTTGTGGGGAATTTTCTGCCTTCCAGGTCTGACATCAAGTGCGGGGCACAACTCATAAACTTCTCATAGAACTTTCTCACGTCCTAACATTCGATACTCAGAGCAATAACTAATCATTTTGAAAAACAATATACTGTGAAACAGTAAGCGAGCCAATTTCTATAATTAGCACCACGGTTGTGTACTTTTCTCTTCTTCTCCATCAATAGGGCGATTGTCAAGCAGGTTAAAATATGCCCTTTGCTACAGGAACTCTGCCAAGGTTTTGTCCTGTTTGAGGTCGCAAAGAGACCCTTATTAGAAATCTCAACCATTTAAGCCCCATTCGGGTTGAAATCTCCATCAGCTTGACTGTTTATTAACTATATTTATAGACTGTCCTCCAGTCGTAAAGGACTCCCCAAAGTGGTTTTGCCACGAAGCAAATGAAAATAACTCACCAATAAAACGGAAGAGTAAATTTAAAAATAAAATAAAGGTTTTTTTAAAAAAATTGAAATGAAATAATGAAATGAAATGAAATAAAATAGGCAAATGTTTTCCCTCCCCCAGTCGAAGAAAAAACGTTGGAATAATGACTCTACTCCAGAGTCCTATAGATGCAAAAACAGGCCCAGACTGTGTATCTTGCTAAATTATGACTTAGTTAATGATAGTGCCTGCCGGGATGCCTCTTAAAACAGCCTCTGAACATATCACACGGTCAAACATATGAAATCATGGGAGACAGGCAGTATACTCAAATTCTAAATAATTGTAATCACAAACAAGAATGTAACATATGGAAAAATTGGTACCATGAAAGGGGCTGGTGGTAGCGGGGTACGTACTCCTTCCACATCCCAGAAATTTCACTGTGGTGATGCTTGAATGCAAATCCTTCCTCAAACGTGGTCTTTTCAACCCAGGGAAATTGAAGCCGCGAGGACTTCAATTCCCATCATTTCCCGAGTCACCCATGTTTATCAAATTAATTTAGCTGACCAGAAAAATGACATGGCTTGAGCCAAATTTATCATCTAATTTCACCCCATTGCAGAGAATTGAGCTGTTTTTAACCATTTGAAACATCTAAAACAGTGGTGGAATTCAAATTTATTTTTACTGTGGGCATGGCGCGGTGTGGCTTGGTGGGAGTGGCTTGATGGGTGTGGCAAGGGAAGGATACTGCAAAATCCCCATTCCCACCCCACTCCAGGGGAAGGGATGCTGCAAAATCTCCATTCCCACC
>CM075971.1:4821096-4985851 GCA_038048745.1 Coluber constrictor foxii
GAAAGCAAACCAAGCAAGGAAGGAAGAGGGAGGGAGAAAGGAAGGAAGGAAGAAAGAAAGAGGAAGAAAAAAAGGAAAAAAGAAAGAAAGAGAAAGAAAGAAAGAAAGAAAGAGGGAGGGAGGGAGGAAGAAAGGAAGGAAAGCAAGGAAGGAAGGGAGGAAGGAAGGAAGAAAGGAAGAAGAAGAAAGAAAGAGGAAGAAGGAAAAGAAGGAAGGAAGGAAGGAAAGAAGGAAAGAAGGAAGGAAGGAAGAGAAGGAGGAAGAAAGAAAGAAAGAAAGAAAGAAAGAAAGAAAGAAAGAAAGAAAGAAAGAAAGAAAGAAAGAAAGAAAGAAAGAAAGAAAGAAACTCTTCTGAGGAAAATGGAAGTTTCAAGCATAAATTACCCATCAGGATCATTGTTGAGAGATTATATACTGATATGTTTGATTAAACCCATTTCAAAATTCATTTTCTCTTCTCACCCTTCTGCTTGATTATTATTCCTTCTTCTTTTATATTAATTATCTTATTGGGGGGGGGGGGGGATAAATGTGATCCATAAGAGAACCCGTCCCACCAGCCCTCAAATGGTGTGTAGCACCGGCTCTTTATGTACGGAAAAGCAACCTAAGCATGAAATCCATCTCGGATGATTTGATATGAAAGACTGCCGATGCCCTTCTATTTACCTATTTATTTACAAAGGGTTCTATTTCTCAGCCTCTTTTTCAAGACAACAGTCTTCTGAAGAGCCTTTCCTACTTTGAAGCGTGCATCCTTCTAGCAAAAAAAAAAAAAAAAAAAAGGTATTTCTTGGATTCACATTTGAGAGATTCATTGAAAAACTGAGTCCAGCCAAGCCAGGCCAGGCCAATGAGCTTTCACAAGTTGTAACGAACGTTCTTTAATCCCGCCCAGCTTCAGAAGACGGTGCTTTCTTGGCCAATGGATTGGTGATAGATCTTCTGTTGCTAAGAAACATTCCATTCTGTGTTGTCACACTCAATCTGCCTTAGCACCATATCAGTAATTAGTGTAATTACAGCGGGTGCCAGGAACGTAACCCCTGTGGTTATCTATTAGATACCTCACAACCAAAGTGCGCTTCATTACTTATTTCTCCATATCATCTCCTAGTTCCAAAAGGTTTAAGCAAAGTGAATTCTCCAAAACACACATCTTGAATCTAGGTGCCCAATAATTCCCATCTTTCAAAAATAACTATTTGATTTTTAGTCTCTCACCCCCCACTTCCAAATCCCCAAGGAGTGCACACCATACAGTGGAATATAGTTCTCCTTTGGGTCTTCTACAGTGGTGAAATCCAGCAGGTTCTAACAGGTTCTGGAGAACCGGTAGCGGAAATTTTGAGTAGATCAGAGAACTGGCAATACCACCTCTGGCTGGCCCCAGAGTGGGGTGAGAATGGGGATTTTGTAATATCCTTCCTCTGGAGTGGGGTGGAATGGAGATTTTTCAGTATCCTTCCCGTGGAGTGGGATGGGAATGGAGATTTTGCAGTATCCTTCACCTGCCACAGCCACCAAGCCACGACCACCAAGCCACACCATGCCCACCAAGCCATGCCCACAGAACAGTAGTAAAGAAAATTTGGATTTCACCACTGGTCTTCTGTCCCAGACACAATTCAAAGTAGAGTTCAAAAAATTGGGGGACATAAGTTGCAGAACGAAAAGGAGAAATTAAATTAAGTACAGAAATGCTCAAGGATTTTCATGCGAGGCTTCTCAAGGCATTCACAGAGATGCAGAAAAGAATGGGTTGAGGATCCTATGTGTAGGTTTGTTCAGGCTTGTTTCTGAGGTCTCCAGAATTACATTGGGATGACTTAATTGATTTTGCAGAATGTAAGGTTTAATGCCACCCATACTGCGTCCGTATGAAAGTGAGATTTCCCCTTTCCCCCTCTGCTATTTTGCATTTTATTACTTCTTCACCCACCTACCCCAAAAAGCACAGAACTGAAATATTGTTGAGTAAATCTGGCAGGACCTTGGAGAGCTCCAAAGTTCTGAACTCATTCCAATGTTCATGCTACTAGTGACAGGAAGTTTTGAGTTTTGAGTACTTCCATCCAGTTATGGGCCTCTTAGGTAACTCAGTAGTTTCACATTATTACACATTATTACATAATTCCAACTTCGTGTCCTGTCCCCCTATGCTAACATCCAATGGTCTTTCCAGTTGGCTAAAAGGACATTTAAAAAATCAGCCAGGAGGCTGACCTTTCTCTCACCCACTTTCTTCCTCCTTCTATATATTTTTCTTATGTTTTTGAGTGTGTGGAGAGAGGGAGATGGGGGGGGGAGAGAGAAAAAGGAAGGAGAGGGAGAGGGGGAGAGAGAAAGAGAGGGGGAGAGAGAAAGAGAGGGTGGAGAGAAAGGAAGGAATAGAGAGAGGGGGGAGAGAGAGAGAAAGGAAGGAAGGAACAGGGAGAGGGAGAGGGAGAGAGAAAGGAAGGAACAGAGAGAGAGAGAGTGAGTGGGGGAGAGAAAGGAAGGAACAGGGAGAGGGAGAGGATGAGAGTGAGTGAGTGAGTGAGAGAGAGAGAGAGAGAAAGAGGACAGGAACAGGGAGAGGGAGAGAAGAGAAAGAGAAAGAGAGAAAGGATGAGAGAGAGAGAGAGAGAGAGAGAAAGAGGGACAGGGAGAGGGAGAAGGAGAAGGAGAAGGAGAAGGAGAAGGAGAGCAAGAAAGAGAGCAAGAAAGTTCTTGTGCTAAGAATAGCCAAATTGACTTTTGGATCAGCTGGTGAAGTCAATCTAAATATCGGATTTGTTTGTTTGTTTGTTTGTTTATTTACGGCCCCAAGGCCAAGCCACAACATTGAAATTCAGCAGCACCTTTAACACGTCCTATAAAATAAATCTCCCTATAAAATTAGCAATTCATCAGAAGCTCACAATGGTTCACAGGTTTCGTTCACTGCTTTGGTATGTTGTGCCTTATTTAGGAATGGCATATACCAATACCATTGGAGCAGAAGCCCAATTTTCTTTAAAAAACAGTATTGGGCTGCTTTGTCTAAGGAGGCAAGGCGAGACCCATCTGCGGTAAACAATGTTCGACGAGAAGTGGACCTCCGGATTTTGTTCGGTCAAAAAAACCATCATCCCATCATAACGGCTAATGGGAACAAATTTGATTAGATGTCCGCTGTCATTTCTATGATTCAAAGGCATTAGACTACATGCCGCGTTCTGCCTTGGTTTAATTTTGGCTTAGCTAGACGAGCGAAATCAAACATTGTGGTTTAATCAACAAATACGGCTTAACCAAGCCATCGCTTGGAGCCATGAACTGATTCCTCCTGTCAATCTTTCTAAGATAAAGTTGACTTGGCGTTCATAAGCAAGAATTGCTAGAGAATGAGAAATAATTGTACAGGGAATACAATCCCCTACTTCTCCCTATGTAATGTGAAAATAAAATAAACATGCTTAAAGATAAATGAAAACATATTTCTTCGGCTTTTTAGGACATGGTTTTTCTTTGAGCCTTGCTTTCTTTGGCAGACTCCATAAATGTAATACTGCCTGATAACCTGATTGAAAAATTAGATCCTATTGTTTTATAAGGGTTCCAGGCTGTCTGAGTAAATTTTTACCCCTAAAAAGCCAACGAGGGCTTGAATTTCCCCCAGGCAATTCAAACATTTTTTATTTTATTTTATTTTTCGGAAAAGGTCGTTGGCTACAGACATTCTCGTCCCTGTTTTGAATTATGGGCCTGAAGAAAGATCACAGCCCTCTCTTAAATATGTCTAAAGATATACAGTACTCAGCTCTTAACGATACATTGGGCAAAAATTAAGATTTTAAAAACCGTCTTCCTCTAAGCCCATTTGGGTTGAGGTTCAGAAGGTCACATCATTCCCTACATCTCCTCAAAAGCTTCTTTCCCCTTGATTCTGGGGTCCATTTTGGTGAGCTAATGAAATATTTTGATACCTGCAGAATGGTAACAATGAGGATGAAGTGATCAGTAATTAGAGCTCAAAATATTCTGGCATCTACATCAAAGATGAAGTTGAGTGATCTGCTTTGGCCTTTTCTAGCACTTTTTTTTGAGAAATAGCTAACAACAACAACAACAACAATAATGTACACCTCGTGCGCCAGTTGCGCCCTTTCCTAGACCGAGATGCCCTTGTTATTTCTTGGTTGGATTACTGCAATGCCCTCTACATGGGGCTGCCCTTGGGATGCACCCGGAGACTCCAGCTAGTCCAGAAAGTGGCCGCATGGGCAGTTATGGGGGCCTCTCGTTACTCTCATGTAACACCACTCCTGTGCGAGCTGCACTGGCTGCCAGTGGCTCTCTGGGTTCGTTTCAAGGTGCTGGTGCTCACCTATAAAGCCCTACATGGCTTAGGCCCGGGGTACTTGCAAGACCATCTCCTGCCATCCTCCCATCATCCCGTGTGCTCTCACAGAACAGGCCTCCTCAGGGTGCCGTCAGCCAAACAATATCAGCTGGCGGTCCCCAGGGGGAGAGTGTTCTCTGTCGGAGCACCAACCCTCTGGAATGGTTTGCCCACTGAGCTCAGGACAGCCCCCAACCTCCTCTCCTTTCGCCGTGAACTGAAGACGTAGCTCTTCCACCAAATGGACTGATCCGTTGGGGGTTTGTACACTGTAATAATTTTAATTTGGTTTTTAATGGGGATTTTGATCTGTATTGTGATTTGTATTATCGATTATTGTTCTGTAAACTGCCCTGAGTCCTTAGGGAGAACGGCAGCATATAAATCGCAACAACAACAACAACAACAATAATAATAATGGCAGTTTATGTGGCACTTTAAAGAACATAACCTTGAATGTAGAATAATAGAGTTGGGAAGGGACCTTGGAGATCTGCAGCCCAACCAACTTGAGTCCAACCTAGCTTGAGCATGAGACACTACAGTATTTCAGACAAATGGTCGTCCAGTCTCTTCTTGAAAGCCTCCAATGATGGAGCACCCACAACTTCTGTAGGCAAATGGTTCTACTGGTTGAGTGCTCTCACCATTAGGAAATTTCTCCTTCATTCTAGGTTGCTTCTTTCGTTGATTAGTTTCCATCTGTTGTTTCTCATCTTGCCTTTTGGAGCTTTGGAAAATAATTTGACCCCTCACCTTTGTAGGAGCCCCTCAAATATTGGAACAATGCTATTCATGTCTCCCCTAGTCTTCTTTTCACTAGACTAGGTAAAGGTAAAGGTTCCCTCACACATATGTGCTAGTCGTTCCTGACTCTAGAGGACGGTGCTCATCTCCATTTCAAAGCCAAAGAGCCAGCGCTGTCCAAAGATGTCTTCGTGGTCATGTGGCCGGCATGAATAAATGCCAAAGGCACACGGAATGCTGTTACCTTCCCATCAAAGGTGGTCCCTATTTTTCGACTAGAAGACCTCCAGTGTCCCTTCCAACTCTGTTATTCTATTCTATTCTATTCTATTCTATTCTATTCTATTCTATTCTATTCTATTCTATTCTATTCTATTCTATTCTATTCTATTCTATTCTATTCTATTCTATTCTATTCCATTCCATTCCATTCCATATTCCATATTCCATATTCCATATTCCATATTCCATATTCCATATTCCATATTCCATTCCATTCCATTTATTATTCTATTCTATTCTATTCTATTCTATTCTATTCTATTCTATTCTATTCTATTCCATTCTATTCTATTCCAAGTTTTAAAAATGCAATCTTTTCTCTGAGGAACTCTGAGGAAGCCACTCCACCCCATCCCTACAGGACAGTCAAAAGAGGTATTAGCAATGAAATGTATGATAATGGTTAAGAGACAGTCACTATTTAGAGAAAGAGCTGTTCCATAGGATGCAAAGAGTTTTGCACATTGTTCTTTCCCAGCCTATAATTCTTAATTGAGTCCCTGAAGTGACTCATGGAGGATAAAGCTACTTATGGCCATTAGTGACGATGGCTTTACGTTGCCTCTAAAACAGGGGCTGTGACACACCTTGTGATATTCTGGGAACCACAGCAGGGGAGAACATTGCACTCATCTCTGACGTGTGGACTTTCCACAGATAATCTGTTCTGGGAAAAGAAGGTTAAACTCAGGAGGCCACTTATAAAGTTCTCCTCTCCTCTCCTCTCCTCTCCTCTCTTTCCTTTTTTTAATAGCCCAATTAAGCATTATGAAGACATGTTCTGGAGATGCAAAATAAGTCATCAACAGAACAGATCATGGATGAAGTTCTTTTAAATAAAGGAACGTGGCCAATTTTGAGAACTGCATCTTCTCTAGAAGCACAGGTAAGGCGGTGGGTGGATGCTTATTAGATAGCACCATAAGATTTGGTGAAGCATAAATAGGAAGAGCTAATCTAACCACCTCATCCAGCCTTTCATCCAATCCCTAACTGGGATTTTTTGATCTGGGCAGAATGTACTGGTGGAATCCAGCTAAACCACAATTCATGGCTTAGTGTGATCTATAAATCCAAACATTCCATTCAAGCCATCAAGGGGCTGGATGAATGAGAGTCAAGGGAATTATGGATTAAAACAAACAACCCATCATCTTCTTATATTTGCAGGAACACTCTTGTGCTTTGAGTTTTGGTTATACTCTTTGAGGAACTCATAGTCTTTCCAGAGACTTGCAATGGACTTTCTAAAAAAAGAAGTTTCTCCTAGCTAACCAAATATGCAGGATCCCACTAGAACTCTTCCTTATCATTAAGTCATGAAGATCATTTGTGAATAACACCCAACAGCCAGTCAAGTGAATTTCCTTTCTCTAACCAACCATTTCTTTATAACTTGATGACCTCTTAACTTTGAAGCTTGCCTTTGCAACCATTTTCCCCAACATAAGGTTCCAGGAATGGCTGTCCTCAGACCTTTGAAGAAAGCAGCCACGGAAACCTTATTCTCTGCTCTCAAACTCAACAAGGTCTCCAAGAACTTTGAGACCTAAACAAGGAGAGGCTCAAAATGGTTTGACACCAAGAAATTAAAAGACACTTGCTCCTGGGGAGGAAAGCTATGGCAAATCTAGACAGAATACTAAAAAGCAGAGACATCACCCTGCCAACAAAAGTGTGTATAATCAAAGCTATGGTGTTCCCAGTTGCAATGTATGGGTGTGAAAGTTGGACCATAAGAAAGGCTGAGCACCAAAGAATTGAGGCCTTTGAACTCTGGTGCTGGAGAAGACTCCTGACGGTCCCTTGGACTGCAAGGAGATCCAACTGGTCAGTCCTAGAAGAGATCAACCTGACTGCTCTTTAGAAGGACAGATCCTGAAGAGGAAACTCAAATACTTTGGCCACTTAATGAGAAGGAAGGACTCCCTGGAGAAGAGCCCAATGCTGGGAACGATGGAGGGCAAAAGAAGAAGAGGGTGGCAGAGAACGAAGTGGCTGGATGGAGTCACTGAAGCAGTTGGTGTGAGGTTAAATGGACTCCGGGGGATGGTAGAGGACAGGAAGGCCTGGAAGAACATTGTCCATGGGGTCACGATGGGTCAGACACGACTTTGCAACTAGAAAAACAACAAATGTTGGCTTGGTCCACTCTTTCTGCCAACTGAGCAAAAAAAAATTTTTTTTAAAAAAAGTTTTTGCAGTATTTTCAAATATTGCAGACACTTCCATCTGCCTTGAAGAGGGAAAACATAAACCGATGTCCCATCTTCCCAATCCAATAAATCATTTCCAGCTAGATTCATTGTTTTTCCTACAAGGATTTGGAACCACCTTTATTCTAGAGAAAAAATGGAGTCTCTTCTTTGTGCTTGTGTTTTGTTTTGTTTTTTGCAAACAAAATAGAAGGTTAACCTTTGGCACGAGGAGATCATTGTCTTTTTTTCTTCTTCTTTTAATCGATCCCCTATCAGGAATGGATTGCCTTGTATCTGTCACCGGAGCATTTATTTGACAGAGATAGCTACTATTGAGACCACAAGTCTTCCCTGCGAGCCATTTAACCTGACAGCTCCACAATAGTCACTTTCTACCCATAGAAAAATGGTGATTTAGTAGTGATGGGAATGTAATAGAATCGCCTGACCTGTCACTCAGCTTCCCTTAAGTTCTCTTGGCAGAAAAAGTTCCTTCCACAAAGCGCCGAAGATGAAATATGAGATATGAACATCGGAACATCAGAAGTCAATCCGAATCTTCTTGATTCACCAACAACGTGGCTGATTATTGCTACAACCAGGAGAGCTTTATTTACTCAGTAGAAGAAAACAGAGCTAAACTCGTTATATTTTGTCATATCTCAAGACCTAAAATGGACACCTAACATCAAAAATGTCATCAAAAAAGCACAACAAAGAATGTTCTTTCTGCGCCAGCTCAGAAATCTCAAACTGCCCAAGGAGTTGCTGATTTAGTTCTACAGAGGCATTATTGAGCCTGTCATCTGCACTTCCATAACTATCTGGTTTGGTTCTGCAACCCAACAAGACAGACACAGACTTCAGAGGATCATTAGAACGGCAGAAAAAACAATGGCTACCAACCTGTCTCCCACGGAGGACCTGTATACTGCACGAGTCAAAAAGAGGGCTAGGAAAATATTCTACAGATCCTTCGCATCCTGGAGACAAACTGTTGCAATTCCTACCCTCAAAACGACACCATAGAGCACTGCACACCAGAACAACTAGACACAAGAACAGTTTTTTCCCCGAACGCCATCACTCTGCTAAACAAATAATTCCCTCAACACTGTCAAACTATTCACTAAGTCTGCACTACTATTAATTTTCTCATCGTTCCTATCACCCATCTCCTCCCACTTATGACTGTAACCTTGTTGCTTGTATCCTTACGATTTATATTGATTGTTTCCTAATATGATTTGATTGCTTATTTGTACTCTGTGGCTATCATTAAGTGTTGTGCCTTATGATTCTTGACGAATGTATCTTTTCTTTTATGTACTCCGAGAGCGTATGCACCAAGACAAATTCCTTGTGTGTCCAATCACACTTGGCCAATAAAGAATTCTTTTTTATTCTATTCTAAATGGTGAGGTGAAGAACAGGGCATCTCCTTGTGGGTGACTATTTCTTTAAAAAGTTATTATTTTGATTGATTTAAAGCAAAATTTAAAAATGGGAATATGACTATCTTGACTATGGGGATGTTGTGATGGTCGTATGTTTGAGAACTGGTTGTAAGTCCCATTTTTTTCAGGGCCAGTTTAGCTTCTAACTGAATAAATGGCTGTACGTCGAGTTGTACAGATAGGCCTTGACTTATGACATCTCATGAATGATTGTTCAAAGTTGCAACGGCCCGGAAAATAGTGACTTATGGGCATTTTTCACACTTACGACCGTTTCAGCATCCTTATGGTCACAGGATCAAAATGCAGAAGCTTGGCAACTGACTCATATTTATGATGGTCTCAGTGTCCTGGGGTCATGTGATCCCCCTTTTCTCACCTTCTGACAAGCCAAGACAATGGGGAAATCTGGGTTCACTGAACAACCGTGTTACTCATTTAGCAATTGCAATGATTCGCTTAACATCCGCGACAAGAAAGGTTGTAACACGGGGTAAAACTCATTGAAGAAATTTCTCACTTAGCAGCATAAATTTTGGGCTTAAGTCGAGGACTACGTGTATTGACAATGAGGACTAGGCACCCCACACCCCTCCCAGATTTTTCTCCTCGCCAAAAATTCCCCAAACTTCCTTTTTTCCTTAGCTGGTTTTATTTTAGAAATGACGGCATTTCATGAACAGCTTATGTATTGTTTTGGGAAGAGGAGGCGAGCTTCTAATCTCACCGCAGCTAACACAAAGCTTTATTTGATTTATTCAGCAATCTTTATAAATCTGCTTTTATGTTTTATTTGATTCCAGCCATTAGCCTATGCGAGGAAGTAATGCTAAAATATACATCATATCAGCATACCACATTAATCTACATAAATCTAACCTGCTCGGAGGCTGTTTCAGGTTAACTTCGCAGCAGAGAGAGAGAGAGGGAGAGAGGGAGAGAGGGAGAGGGAGAGAGAGAGAGAGAGAGAGAGAGAGAGAGAGATGAAGAGATTACAGTAATTCTGTTTATGAGGTTTCTTGGAAAGTCACTTTTTCCCCCTCCTGAGTCACTGGCAGGCATACAAATGTTCTCAGCTTAAAAAAATGTTATGTTTAAATTAACTGCATCATCATTAACATGGTTTTATGTTTTCAATTCCAGAACGAGAAATTGCATCTTATGCCGAGTATTTCCTCTGTTATGATTGATTTCAAGTTGGAGAATTGGAACGGGGAATTCATCTGGCACCGAGTGCGTGGCTGAGAACTGGCTCCCTGGCAAATGTTGGGAGTCCCTTGAAACAGCAACAACACAGCAGCACTAATATGGAAATTTAATTTCTCTTTGAGATGCTGAAGGAGACTCACTATCAAATCTGAAATACTGAAATACTGTTAACATAAACTTCTTTTCTTTTTCTTCTTCTTCTAATCTGTAAGGAAAGCGGTGCCGGAAACTTCATTTGGAGTCTGTAACTGGGCTGAAATGTTTCTAGAAGTGGGAGGAATGATGAAATTCCTTCCTTCCTTCCTTCCTTCCTTCCTTCCTTCCTTCCTTCCTTCCTTCCTTCCTTCCTTCCTTCCTTCCTTCCTTCCTTCCTTCCTTCCTTCCTCTCACCCCTCCCTCTGCCTCTCTTTTCACTCTCCTCCCTCCCTTCCCTCTCCCTCCTCCCTCCCTCTCTTTCTGTCTCTGTTCCTTCCTTCCCTCCTCCCTCCCTCCCTCCCTCCCTCCCTCCCTCCCCTCCCCTCCCCTCCCCTCCCCTTCCCTTCCTTCTGCCATAAAGAAGAGGTAATTGATGGTCTCCAGTGAAGACAACTAACTTTCAACCTTTGGTCACCTGGTAGTCCTTTACTTATGACTGTAGTGAGTCTAAAATTATGGTCCTGAAGTCACTATGGTTCTAAAATGAGGCATCAACATGACCAGAGGTAAATATCCAGCCTTTTTTTGGTGATAGCTGATAAGTGAATGTCGTGTTTGGTGAGCAAACATGATGGTTAAGGGAACACTGTCTTTGTTAAGTGAACCCATTCATTTGTATGAGTGTCATTTTGCTTGAAATGGGCCAAAAAAACTCCATCAAAAATCACAGAACACCTCAAGAGGTCATAAAGCTGAGCTGACTGACAAGCAAACATAACACCTTGGGATGCCTGGTGGTTATGCAACTATTTACAATGGCCAAGGTTGCTTGATGGGCTGGAAAGCACCTGTTTCATGGCTGTTATAACTCTTGTTGTTAGTTATGCCTCCATCTACCCATCTATTCTCTGCCTCCAGAGTCTCAGCTGATCAGGAGGAAATGGGGATTTTGCATTAACCTTCCCTTGGAGTGGGGAGGGAATGGAGATTTTACAGTATCCTTCCTCTGCCACGCCCACCAAGCCATGCCACACCCACCAAGCCACACCCACAGAACCGATAGTAAAAAAATTTGAAACCCACCACTGGTTGGAACCATTCATGGTTAAAGGTGATCCAGGAGGAGGGATAATGCCAGTGGTGGATTGCCCCCGGTTTTGACTGGTTCATAAGAACCGGTAGTAAAACCGGCAAGAGGCTCCGCCCACTGGATGTCATCATAGGCAATCTGCGCATCCGCAGAAGCTTCTTTGAGTGATCCTGTTGCAAACCGGTAGTAAGGGTAAGTAGAATCCACCCCTGGACAATGCTATTGTGTAAGCAGGCTATAAACAGTCGACTGCTCCTATTCACGCTTGCTAATTGTCTCTTTTTTTTAAAAAAAAAAGTGGGTGGTAATTTGATCCTTTCCTTTGGGGAGGGGGGGGGGGGAAATAGGCAGAAACTTTCAACCCGCCGATCTCTCCTTTGCCCAAATCCAAAGAGAGTGCGGGGAGAGAGGAGGGGATAGAGTTATTGATCCAATAGATTCTAATAGCCCTTCAAGCTGTTCCCATCCATCATTTGAATGCATATTCAATGAGCTTTAATCGGCAAATTTGTCACATTTGGAAGCCATTATGCTTTAATGGATTTATCGTGTTTGTTTAGCGGTTGTTTTTTTTTTAAAAAAATATGATGCATAGACTCTTGCCTTGCTGGCTGCATGTTCAGTCATTTGAATGGAGGCTCAAAAATTGGAGCATAAGGCAAAATTACGGCGGGTGTGTAAACGACGTGGTCTCTGGTGCGTTCCCAGTGTTGTTTTTCAAACAAGCAAGAGCACCATTCTAGAGAGAGGCAGTGGCTGTATAAATAATGACAACATTTGGGTGGGGATAGGGATCTAATGTATATGAAACAGATGATGAAAGAGAGTAACAGAGTTGGAAGGGATTGTTTCCATTCATTATTTCTTTTCTGGCCTTTGGGTGCTTTGGAAAATAGCTTGACCCCCTCCTCTCTGTGGCAACCCCTCAAATATTGGAAGATGCTATCATGTCTCCCCTGGTCCTTCTCTTCACTAGACCAGCCAGTTCCTGCAACCGTTCAATGTATGTTTTAGCCTCCAGTCCCCTCATCATCCTGGTTGCTCTTCTCCACACTCTTTCTAGAGTCTCAACATCTTAATAGATTTAACAGATTAACCAAGTTGGAAGGGACCTTATTGGTCACCTAGTCCAACCCTCCACTCAAGCAGGTGACCCTACACCATCTCTGACAGATGGCAGGCCAATCTCTTCTTGAAAGCCTCCAGTGATGAAGCTCCCATGACTTCTGAAGGCAACTGCTGTTCCATGGGTTGATTGTTCTTGTTAGGTTGTAGCTTATAGCTTGATCCTAACTTATTGGTCAGGCAATATATCTGTTTCTTTAAGAACAACTGAGCCATGTAATCACACCCTAACAGTTCTCATTATCAGAAAATTCCTCCTCATTTCCAGGTTGAATCTCTCCTTGGTCAGTTTCCATCCATTATTCCTTGCCCAGCCTTGGAGAATAGTTTGACCCCCTCCTCTCTGTTGCAGCCCCTCAAATATTGGAAGATGCTATTGTGTCTCCCCTGGTCCTTCTCTTCACTAGACCAGCCAGCCCCAGTTCTTGCAACCATTCATCATATATTTTAGTCTCCAGTCCCCTAATCATCCTGGTTGCTCTCCTTTGCACTTTTTCTATAGTCTCAATGTCTTTTTTATAGTGTGGTGACCAAAGTGAGCTGGCTTAAATGTAGATTTCCCAAACTGGAAAATTGATAAACTGAATTGAGACACCAGGCAACTGTTTATGATATTTCAAGACTGTTATGGTGACATGGGGATTATTGTGCATGTGTATGGGAGGGAGGGAGAGAGAGAGAGAAGACGACATCAATTTCACCTAAATTTAGTTGTTTAGGAAACCTCTTGAACTCAGCACTTTGCTGACACTGGTCAGTCTCAAAGGATACTTCTACCATTGGACAACCAGTCAACCAATGAACATCTTGGGGAGATTGAACTGAGAAAACAGCTGGATAGACAGATGAATAGACAGAAGAGATCTAGTATTGACTGTCATCTTGATGGCCATATTGGTTGGCAATGTCCCTACCATTCCAGATGAGGTATGCTCCCAATGTTTCTTGAAGACTGGTCTTCTGAAAGTTCTACAATTGCTTCCAATTTTTAATGATCTGATGAACATCATTCGGTGTGTAATAATTCAGGGTGACTAACCTTGGTACGTCTAAGACTTGTGGACTTCAACTCCCAGAATTCCTCAACCAACTGTTGAAGAATTATGGGAGTTGAAATCCACAAGTCTTGAAGTTGCCAAGGTTGGACACTCATGGCCTAATTGCTTCATTGTGTTTTTATAAGCTCATATTTAATCAAGGAAAGCCTGTTTCCCACTTTCTCTTCTCTCAGCCTCATTTTCAATTATCTTTGGGTTGGTTTTTTGGGGGGGATCAGAATCTTCTAACTTTTTTTGCATTATGGATCCAGAATATTTAGCTTGAGCTTCATTATGATCCCCTCCGGGGAGAGCTGCCTGGTTTTAGTTCCTGAGTCTGAATGGTTTCTTTTCTTTCTTTGCAGGCCAAGCTATTTGTTACCATTTTCTCAAGCACCACTGTTCAGAGGCATTGATTTTTCTTCTGGTTTTCTGATGGTTCAGCTTTCGCAGTGGAAGCAAAGATACGGAGCATTAAATTGGAGGCTTTCTCTCTGTTGAGCAAACAGTTGGCTATTGAAAGAGATTGCCTAGTTCATAAAACACTTAGGGATGGTTATCAACAATGATCCTCAACAACTAGGTCAGTTGGAATCATGTACTACAACTTAGCATTTTCAGGCAAACAATTAGGAGCGTGACACCCAACAATCTCCGAATGCTTTCTGTGTCACTTCTGACCTTGCGCTCTAATCAGAGCCAAGTGATGGGATTAAACACCATTTCTATTTATCCACACAGCTCACAGCATAGAAGACTATCACCCTGCAGGAATTAAAAGAGCAGCTAGATTCAGTTGCCCAATTCTACTTAGATTGGCAGTTGACGTTATCCAATGGTGGCAACCGTACTCTTACTTGGTAAGTTCTATACAAGTCTTGGTTGACAAAATCAGAAAGGAGGAGGGGATAAGCTGCCTCCGAAAGCCAAGGGAAATCACCAAAGCCATAAAAAAGTGAAAGTTAGAATAATTTGGGACATGTGATGCGACACCCAGAAAAATACGGCCTTTATCCTTCAATTAATCCTCCAAGGAAAGATGGAAGGCAAACGAGGTCCAGGCATAAGAAGAACATCATGGCTTCAAAATCTAAGGGACTGGTTTGGACAAACTCAGCAGCCCTTTTTCATGCAGTTGTTGATAAAAATAGGATCGCCTTCATGATCGCCAACATACGATGATGGATATGGCACAAGACTTGATTATTTTTCCCACAACAATCCTGTGAAGTAAGTTAGGTGGAGAGTGACTAGATGAAAATTAACCTGGGAGCTTCCATAGTTGGGTGTGAACCTGGGTCTACTCGCTTCTAGTCCAACATTAAACCATCAAACAGAACCATTTGACCATGGTGGAAGCCTTTAAGAACATCTACAAATCTAGAGCCAGCTTTCTTGGTACCAATAGAAGACACTTGCATTGCAAAACCCGATGACCCAGCAAGCTTTTATGAAGATACCATCTATGTTGCTGAATGATCAAGAATCTGAGAATTAAGTCCTAAGGAGAGATTGAGAGAATAGGATACACTTTGCCTTGAGAAGAGATAATGATTACACTCTTAGAGTACCTGAAGAAAGGTCGCATAGAAGAAGACCATGAACCTCCAGGAGATCAATGGAAGAAGATTAAAGAATGAAAGCAGTTGAACAATGGAATCAGTGGCCTGCAGATCTGATGAGATCCTTTTTACTGTGTATTTCAAGCAGAGTCTGGTCCACCTATCAAGGATATTTTCATTTGGATTCTTGAATCAAGCAAGAGACTGGACTGGATGTCCAACAACACCATTGGTCCCTCCCATTGACCAAATGACAAAACAGCCCATTGTCCCACCCATCGACTTCTATGAATATGACCCCCTTTATTAATTAGCTGAAGATCAAGAACCAGCCTTCATGCATTGAGACAACACAGATTTTCTAGAGAAGTTGCAAGCCAAAAAGCAGACATATCTCAGAATCTTTTATGGCCTGCTAGAATTAGCCAGAACTTCTACACATATTTATTTATGGTGGGAGGTGAATTTCTTCATGAAGTGCCAATGAAGAGGAGCATTCTCACAAAAGCAAACAGTTTTGAAAACACAGATCTCCTCAGACAATGCTATGCTGTTGGTGCTGCTAGGAAGAAGCATCTTGGAACGGTCGAGCTACAAGGAGTCTCCCTTCTGCATTGGGTTTCTTCTGCCTGTTACCTTGATGTCCTCATAGAAAAATAGGCACCTGTATATAGATTTGCTTCTGTGGTTTCCACTTACTCTGCCTCTTTGAAGGTCTCTTCCCCTAACCTCATATCCAACCCTTTTTTTTTTAAATAGTAAGCTTGACTATTTTAAGAATAGCAATAGCACTTATCAGTCTAATATTTTTGCTGGGGATTTTACCTGAAACTTATAGTAAAGGGAATGCATATTTAATTTTTCATGTATTAACTGCAGCTAGAATTGTATTTGCACAAAACTGGAAAAGTGAAGAGATCCCGACTGACGAGAATGTGATTAGGAAAATATTAGAATGTGCAGAAATGAATAGATTAATGCTTGCAATTAAAGAGAAGAAACAAACTGAATATTATATGACATGGACATTATTTTATCGATGATTAGAGATTAAAAATGGAAGTTAGAAACAAAGGAGGAGATTAGTGAAATGTAGAAAATGTGTTAAGAAAGAGATGTAAACCATATGATGATTGTTATTATTATGATGACTATTAGGATTATCACATTTAATATTATTATTACATTCTTATTAGAAGAGATGTTAAGAGGGAAAAGTGAACATATTTATTATGCTTAATATTATTACTGTAAGATCAGAGAATTATTATCAATGTAATGACTACTGTTGTAAATTTTGATGGTTATTGCACAAAGATATTTGTACCCAGACAACACACTGTTTAATGGAAGATGGAATGCTCATATTAAAATAAAAAAAAAACTATAAATAGAATAAAATTAAAAGAAACACTGATCTCCTTTAAGGTGCTGGTCTCTTGAGCACTAATTGAGTTTTAGGAATTGTACCAATGTGGTTTCCTTTTCATATGTGCATTTCATGCATACTCTAGGATGTGTTTACAAACTCATGGTTACAGCTCTATGCTTGTACAGACTGACAGCATATGTCAGAAGAGTGTGCCTTCAGGGATAATTTATTCCTTTTTATTTTTGTTTCTCTTAAAGACCAATTGAAAGATTATTTAGCTCAGCTCTTGGCCTGGAACTCACTCATCTGCATTCGCTTTTCCGATCTGAAGGCCGCAAATGATGAGTCTAGAATGGTGACGTTCAAAGGAAACTAATAAAAGTATTTCTGGTTCTTTCTAAAGCTTCAAATGCTTCATTGGATGCCTTGAACTCAGTGGTGGATTTCAAAAATTATGACTACCGGTTCTGTGGGTGTGGCCTGGTGGGCGTGGCATGGCTTGGTGGGCGTGGCAGGGGAAGGATACTGTAAAATCTCCATTCCCTCCCCAATCCAGGGGAAGGTGCAAAATCCCCATTTCCTCTCAATCAGCTGGGACTTTGGAAGCAGAGAATAGAAGGGGGCGGGGCCAGTCAGAATTTTTACTACCGGTTCTCCAAACTACTCAAAATTTCCGCTACCAGTTCTCTAGAACTGGTCAGAACCTGCTGAAACCCACCTCTGCTTGATCTGCCTATAGACAAATGATTATAAAGGGAATGGGCTTAAGTCTATTATATAGAACCGTGATGGCGAACCTATGGCATACGTGCCAGAAGTGGCCTGAGAAGCAATCTCTCCGGGCATGCGAGCTGTTGCCCATTGCTCTTCCGGTTCCGGCACTCACGCACACTGGCCATGCCCACCAGGCCACACCCACAGTCTTCACACGAGTAGGAGCACTGGAAATTGGAAGAGCAACTGCCTGGCGCATATGTGCATGCCGGAAAGATGATCTTCCTGTTTCCAGCACGCACATGGGCACCTGTTCAGCTGTTCTTTGTATGCCAGAAGCTGGAAGGCCTTGTGGCTGGTACACATGGCTCTTTACCCATCTAAATAAGGATATCACCAACAGGTTGATCTCAACTCAACTCTGGATAATTTCATAGCCCCATCCACATAGTATAGAAGTAGATTACTTTGATCTTCTGGCCCTTCTTAGCTTCTGAGTCCAATGAAGATCAACCTATTGAGCAATCTCCAAAGACAACCTTAGCTGTCAACTTAAGATCTGCCCCCTTTGAGAATTACTTACTTTTAGAATAGTGTCATTCTTGGTCATCTTCCAGATTCCCTCTCTCTCTTTAAATCACCCAGACAGCTCCTCTTCCAGCTGATGACATCATAATAATGTCAACCGTTGGCAAACTACAGAAGACTGTCTCTTTTTCAGATAGTTATGGTCTGTCTTCCCAGAACATGGAGCTCATTTGGAGATTCCACTCCTCAATGGGGACCAAGCCAGTGAGGAAATTCAAAAAATGTTTACTACTGGTTCTGCGGGCATGGCTTGGTGGGCGTGATGTGGCTCGGTGGGCAGGACAAGGGAAGGATACTGCAAAATCTCCATTCCCACCCCACTCTGGGGCCAGCCAGAGGTGGTATTTGCCAGTTCTCCGAACTACACAAAATTTCTGCTACCAGTTCTTCAAAACCTGTCTGAACCTGCTGGATTTCACCCCTGATTGATATATAATTTTATGGTACTACTCAAAAAAAAAAAAGTGGTGTTATTAGCTACTTTTAGAAAATACACTTTTCCCAAAAGGTTTCCCCAATTTTGGCCACTACTGTATCTTATGGGACTTAGATCTTTCCTCAATTGTACTCTCTGGTGGGTTCTATCCTGGGTTGCCTCAAACATTTGCACTACTGGAGAATGGCCTGATCACGTGAAGACTTGATTCAATCCAACTAGGTCCTAATGCGGAGATCTAGAGCCATACATCTGAATGGAACAACTAGGGGCCTCAGATGCATTAAGCCACATTTGCTGCACGTGAAATCCAATCACATTTTGGCCCTACTTTCATCGTGTTTAGATTTGGAAGGCAACCCCCTCTACATGCTTCAAAGATGCAGAATGGTCCTTCAGATTTCTCTAACTTGCATGACGTAATGCAGCCACACTTTCAATAAATGTTAACTCTCGAGCCATGTTTCCGTGGTTCAGCTTTGTTGCTTTCACCTCACTGAGTCTTTATTTATTTATTTATTTATTTTTTTGGAATCCCTTAAATTGAGCTGGGGCTGATTTGAATTTCACGCTACGGAACTCATTCTTTCTGTTTGGAAGCACAGCCGTTTTCACTTAAAAACTAACCTAACCAAGATATAATCTTCTTTTGTTCTTTCCTTTCTTCCTTTTTCTTTTTTCCCCTCTCTTTTTTTTCTTCTTCTTCTTTTCAAAGTCACGGAGGAAAGCAGATTATTCCAATTAAGAATCTGTCTGTGACAATTGTAAGCAATGTTTCTTCAGAGTTCGGAGCTGTAATTGTGGTTTTATATTTCTTACCCGACATGGTGTCAGAATTTCATTTTCAAGGCATTATTGCGGAGGTAGCCTTTTAGCATTTTGAGCTAGTATTAAAAACCAAGGTAATAAGGAGCATCCATTCCTCTTTAATATTAGAACAAAGGCCCCTCTAGACACAATTAAGATATCCAAAATGTTAAAAGAACTGATTAAAAAATTCCAGAAGATTCTCTAATATTTGATTGGGATAGACCAAGCATGGGTATACATTTTTGTTGGGGGAAAAAAAAGGGCATAGGTTAAACGTGAGTGTGATTTAATCATGCCAAGTGTGGTTAGATATGAAAGAAAGTGAAGCCATACATTATTTCTCTCTCTAGGAATTCCCCCCCTCCTCCTCCTTTAATTCCTTTCTCTCTTCCATATTCTGTCTAGGAAGTAAGTTTGAAATCGGATGAATGGGAAGGGTTTGATCGAAGTTTATATCAACTAAGATTGTGCAATGCTTCAGATTCAAAGGCTAAAAAAATGTGGATCACGTGTGAAGCATACTTTAGCAACTTCTTAAATCAAATATATGTTTTCTTTGGATTGTGTCCCAATTAGGAAAAGCAGGGATTTAACCTTGGGAAAAGATCCCTAACATCTCACATCCCATAATAGAGTTCCCGGAACTTCATACAGATCAAAGTGCAAAAACATTCATAATTTTCCAGTTAACCATCTTGACTAATTCTCCAGCCAGGTGATCTTCAGATACCTCAATTCCTTTTAGTATCTAGCCATGGAGTCAGTTGGGGAATTCTGTCAGCCCTTCTAGGTAAACCAGACAGGAAGCATGACCAGATGAGCTAATTTTACTTTGTTGTTAAGCTTACATGAACATAATTTTTGCAGGTCTAAAAATACAGTTCATCTGCCGTCACTTTTAACAGTCTGATATGTTAGGACAGAACCTTCTTAAATTTCTTTCTTTGTCTGTTATGTATTTGTGGGCTCCTTCCACCTTTATTGCAAGGTGACTCAGTGGCTAAGATGCTGAGCTTGTCAATTGAAAGGTTGGCAGTTCAGTGGTTCGAATCCCTAGCGCCATATAATGGAGTGAGCTCCAGTTACTTGTCCCAGCTTCTGCCAACCTAGCAGTTTGAAAGAACATAACATATGCAAGTAGAAAAATAGGGGATACCTTTGGTGGGAAGCTAAGAGCGTTCCGTGCACCTCTGGCGTTTACTCATGCCGGCCACATGACCATGGAGACGTCTTTGGACAGCGCTGGCTCTTCGGTTTTGAAACGGAGATGAGCACTGCCCCCTAGAGTCAGGAATGACTAGCACTTATGTGCGAGGGGGACCTTTACCTTTTTAAAAGAAGAACTAACAACCTGCTATGCAGTATCCTTCAAGGGGATTCCCATATACAAATATATCTTCAAATAGAGAGCCTCTTGATCTGCTAATGGTATGAATTGTTTTGGGATGATACATCATAAAATTGGACTGTATATGTGTTCTCTCAGCTGGATCTCTTTTTCTTGCCCCATTTAACACACTGCTCAGGCCAGAGATATAAATTATTCAGGACTTGGTTGTTAACATATAACCAAATTAACACCCCCCCCCTCCTCTTGTCACAGAATCTTTTAAAGTAATTTATAAACATCCCAAGAGCAGGCCATTTATTAGGTGAGGCTAGCAAATATTTTATTTTGATGGGAAAGTTTAAAAGCAAGTGAGCCACTAAATAATGAAAACAAATTAAGAGGCTCATTTGGAAATTAGTTTGAGGAATGGCTTCATCTGCCAAGGCACAATGATCTTAATTATTTGTCTTCAATAAATATTGCCTAAGCTGCTTATTAATATTATACTTGCATTGGTGAACTTATTCTGGGCAATGGGTGTATATTTACGAAGTGGAAATATATCTTTTGGGATTCTCTCCATCTCTGAAGAGACAACCTCTGGAGATACATAGCTACTGTCCTTGGCAGCCATTTTAATAGATATAAAAGAGATGGAAGGGACCTTGGAGGCCTTCTAATCCAACTCCCGAAGCCTATGCCATTTAAAACAAATGGTTGTCCTATCTCTTCTTAAAAGCTTCCAGTGATGAGCAGCCACGGCTTCTGAAGGCAAGTTCTTCCCCTGATTAATTGTTCTGTCAGGAAAGTTCTTCTTAGGTTGGTTCTCTCCTTGATTTTCCTCACAACTCCTTCGTGAGGACATCCTCTTTCCTCATGGGAACCCAACACATCCAGGATCAAGACACCAAATCTGTGGGGATTTCATACACTGTAAAATATCTCGTCCGATAAGAGGCCTGGAGAATAAATTTCAAGAAAACAGAAGTACGCGAGGACAGTCGCGCAGGGGACTTCAGCCGATGGATTCTTCTTCAGGTGTGGTTTCATATTTCCACATTTCCCCCCCCCCCAGCTAAGACCCAATAAAATAAATCACCACATGAAAAGCAGGTTTTTACAGCGGGTCCCTTTTGAAGGCGTCCCCCCTTTACATATTGGCAAATTCTCTTGTTAGCTTTGAAAATGAGAGGTAGACTATGAACAGCTTCCAACAGCATCGTTCAGATCCTAACGCCAGGAGACTCCGACGTGACAAATCTCTCATAAAACTGCTTTAATAACAATAATACATCTCTAATAAAAAGAGAGAGAGAGAGAGATATTTTGTATTCCTTTGGTTATTTCTGGTGACAAACAGCACGGAGGCAAGTAAGAAGAAAAAGTTTGACGCTCAGAGGCTTAAAAGGGAATTTAAATGCCACTCCTGGCTACATTTGCCACGTTTAATGTTCCTTGTTAACTTTCAGGCTACATTTTGCTTTGAATGTTCAGAATGGCGTTATTGATTGTTTGTCACATTATCCGATATGAAAAGCTCAGAGCGAAAAAACTCTCTTGATGCCTCCTGATGGCTTTTCAGAAGGAGATCCTGTCAAAGCATTTGAAAGAATGAATTACCTTTAATTCGACTCATAAAGACACTGACAATTTTTATTGTTGTTGTGGCTGTTTTGGTGGCTTTGTTTTACTTTCAGGGCTCCCAAATGATCCATTCTGACGTGGTGAAGGAGCTCCACAATGAAATGATGACATCTCCTTCAAGCATGGCCTTCAACTTCTTGAAGTGTGTTTTCATTTTCCAACAGGCTTCCCACAAGTATACTCAGTCTTCAGGGTTGAGAATCTAGTGCCAATTATTGCTGAAAGCTGATAACGGCCAACGGTTTTCTTTTGTTTGAATGCTTGAAAGATTGATGAGAGCATCCTCTTAATAAGAGCTTCTCGTAGGGTTGATAATGGCGAATCCTGATCAAGATGGTTGAAATAGATCTGATAGAGTGTTCAGGTCAGGGGTGAAATGTTCCCGGTTCGGACAGGATCGCCCGATCCAGTAGTGATGGCAGTGGGTGGTTCGGAGAACCAGTAGCAAAAATCCCTGCGCCCCCCCTACCATGCCCAGCTGAGCCACATGGTCATCAGAGGCTTCCCCCACTTACTTTTAAAAGCATCTTTTCTACAACCTCTTCGGATGAAAAAATAAGCCTCTGATGATCGCGCGGCTCAGCTGGGATCGTCAGAGGCTTTTCAAAGCATTTTTTTCTGCCACTTCTTGGCTGAAGAGGTGGTTAAAAAAATGCTTTGAAAAGTCTCTGATGATCCCAGCTGAGTTGCTTGATCGTCAGAGAGGCTTTTCAAAGCATTTTTTAAAAAAGCCTCTCTGATGATCCCAGCTGAGTTGCCTGATCAGCAGAGAGGCTTTTCAAAGCATTAGAAAAAATGCTTTGAAAAGTTAAAAAAAAAGTTGGCCACGCCCACCCAGTCACATTACCCCTGCCATGCCCACAGAACAGGTATTAACCGGTATTCAGGTGCAATATAGGAAAGGACAGTGCAATAGGACTGGGTGTTTTGTTAATATGATTTATTGGTTAGGAATTTTCTGCCTTCACTGGGAGTTGTATTGTGTTGAGGGGGTGCATTGAGGGAGCTCAACCAATCTCTTTGTACATATTTTGTGCACTGACAATAACGATTTGAATTGACAGGTGTGAATTATGAGAACTGAAATCTGAGCACACCTGGACGGCATTGGGTTGAGAAGTCTATAATTCCAAACATGGTTTTTTTTTTCCTTCAAGACTCAGCTTGACTTACTTTGTTTTTCCTTGAAGATGTTTCACTTCTCATCCAAGAAGCTTCTTCAGAACTTTTTCCAGTTGCCTCTTGAAAAAGCACCTTTGGGACAGCCATGACCTGGATGACTGAGAATCTCCGTAGATGAAGCCTACAATCGAAATTTAAACTTGGCTTGCCATGTTCTTTCCTATAAGCAGTTATAATTCCCTTTAGCGGGAATTTTTCTCATCCTTGGTTGGTTGGAGCTTTACCAACCAATATATTTCCCTCCACATTTTTGGAAGTCGTTGTGCATTTCATTGTTGTAAACTGCCTAGGGTGGAAAATAAGTCTGTAGTAAATCCATAATCAGTAAATAAAGGGTGGTGATTGTGGAGATACGAAGCCAAGAGCAGAACTCTAGTTATCTGAAAAAATAATCTCATAGCATCTTTTTTGTATCAAGCCCAACTATGCCACCCATTAGCTACAAAGACCTACGATCTTCTCCTTCTTCTTTCTCTTTCTCTCTCCTCCTCCTCCTTCTTTCTTTCTCTTTCTCTCTCCTCCTCCTCATCCTTCTTTCTCTTTCTCTCTTCTCCTTCTCCTCTCCTTCTTTTTCTTTCTTTTTCTCTCTCCTCCTTCTCTTTCTTTCTTTCTCTCTCCTCCTTCTCCTCCTTCTCCTCCTCCTCCCCAAATTTTCTAAACTAAGGAAGAATGGAGGATGCCTAGCAAATAAATGGGATTTTATGAGTACAGCACCGAGCAGTAACTTTCCATCATACCATCCAGATGTTAGGCAGCTACATAGGCCAGTCACATCCATCAAAGTCACATCAACACAGCTCCCAATAAGCTGGGCAGCTGAATTGAACAAGGCATGGTTTCCAAACTCAATGCATTCAATTCCTCAGCAGAGGTTCTCTGAAAATGCCCAAACAATTCATCACCAGAATAAAGAGAAGTAAAAAAAAAAAGTTCTTTCTTGGATGCTGGAAATAAGAGCAGGTCTATATTTTAGCTTTGGCTACCTAAATTTTGTGGGGATGTGGTGGCTCAGTGGATAAGATGCTGAGCTAGTCGATCGAAAGGTCAGCAGTTCAGCGGTTCAAATCCCTAGTGCCGTGTCACAGGGTGAGCTCCCGTGACTTGTCCCAGCTTCTGCAAACCTAGCAGTTCAAAAGCACGTTAAAAATGCAAGTAGAAAAATAGGGACCACCTGTGGTGGGAAGGGAATAGCGCTCTGTGCACCTTTGGCATTGAGTCATGTCGACCACATGACCACAGAGACGTCTTCGGACAGCGCTGGCTCTTCGGCTTTGAAACGGAAATGAGCACCACCCCCTAGAGTTGGGAACAACTAGCACATATGTGCGAGGGGAACCTTTACCTTTACCTAAATCTTGTGCTACATGTTAAGATTATATTCTTATTTAAATTGGTGGGTCGGTGTGGGTTTTCAATAGATGCCAACTGCTGTGAAATTTACTATCTGGAGGCACCAAGGTGCCAAGCCCATTAAATAAAATAACTATCCATAACTCTCTGCGAGACAACGCCATATGCATCACAGTGAAAGTCAAGAAGACACCTTGAATCCCCAGCCGACCTCCCCTTCAAGACGGTTATCCTTCCCCACCCCACTGCAAATCAGTATTCTTTTTGTAAAACACGGCAAAATAGAAATGACAGGGAGTGCTTTATTTCCTTCTTGTTGACTGCTAGTCTGCCTATCAAAAAACATTAACACAAATGGATGGAATCTGTCTGCTCAAGCCCACAATCCCAGAACATCCCCATCGCCAGAAGCAAAAGATGATTGACATTCTAAGTCTATGCTTTGGGTTCCCTTGACATGTTGGGGAATTCTCCAATACAAGGCAGTTTTAAGACAGGTAACAGTGAGAAGGAAGGATTCAGACTTCTGCCCTCAGGCAGACCCAGTAGGCCGAAAAGGGAGAAAAATAATAAAAGTCTGGTAAGCTACAGAAATTGTGAAGAGATGGAATCACAGTCCTGTCACAGGATTCTTAAGTTGCAGCAAGATTTGGTCTTTCTTTCACCAAACACCTGAATCTTTTTGGTCCAGGATTGTCCTGCCACCCATTGTGCTATCCAAGGGTGGGCTGCTGGGGGTTCACACAGGTTCGGGAGAACCTCTAGCTAAGATTCTGTGCAGTTTGGAGAACCCCCCAAATCCTACTCCTGGATGGCCCTACCCACCCCACCCCACCCAAGAGTCCACATACAGCCCGTTTTGGATGCAAGTAAGTGCAAGATGCACGTGGAAGCTCAGGGAGGGCAAAAAATGGGCCTACTGGAAGTTCAGGGCTGGTTTCCAGCCTCCAGAGGGCCTTTGGAGTCTGGGGAGGATGTTTTCACCCTCCCGGAGGCTCGAGGAAAGCCTCTGGAGCCCGGGGAGGGCAAAAATTCTCCCCTGCCATGATGCAGGAGACTGACTAGGCCACACCCACCATGGCCACGCAACTGAGAACCCCTTGCTAAAATTTTTGAAGCTCATCCCTGGTGCTATCTACAAGGACTTTTGTGCTACAGCTCATATCAACTATTCAGGGACTGCCCAACAGGTTGGTCTCAAAAGCCATAAAGTATTTCATTTTCCCAGCAAGATTCAGTCTAACGAACCAAACCAACTGCTTTAAACTTGACTGTAAAAACAAACAAACAAACAAAAAATATTTTTTTGTAATAGAGTTGTCCAAAGTCTGGAATCTTATCTGATTCAGTTGTTTCAGCTACTAACTTCCATAGTTTTCCTTCCAACTATGTAGACCTCATCCCATATTTTAAGTCCTGGGGGAGGGTTACTAACGTGCCTATCATTAATGTGTCACATTTTAGTTTATTTTTTTCTTTTGTTTGTTTGTTCAAATTTGTAATTTTTCTTTGATAAATAGATAAATAAAATTTAAAAAATTAGTTTCTCCCTTCCCTTTTTAAAATGTTCTCATGTCTTCTGGAGTTATGACCAGCATTCAGCCAGCTTTCATCATGTGTCATCATGTAAGAAGACACTTATCATGCCTTGATTTGCTTTCAACCAACAGAAAGAGTGACCCAACAACAGGGATTTCCAGCAGACCGAAAAGTTCCTCACACAACTTAGATTTTTCTCTCCCTCAGTCAAGCCCATCCATTGGCTTTCTGCATTACCAATGAGCAAAACAGGATCTAAGCATCTTAAAAGGCAGATGGGAGTTTAGAGAAAACAGCTCAACAATGAATCCAACCCAAGAAGCAGAAAAGTCTCTACCACAAGAGATCTTGAGGAAAAGGCAGGGCAAGCTATTTGTCATTGATGCTCTGGCTCATGATACCATCATTTTGCAAGGCTTGGTGCTCTCAGCATGTCTTTTGACTATGTTTTTTCACAAATGAGAATGAATATTCCAACCAATAGCAATAGCACTCAGACTTATATACCGCTTCATAGTGCTTTTACAGCCCTCTCTAAGTGGTTTACAGAGTCAGCCTTGTAAACGAATCAAACAGGCTATGTTTGCCCAATATACTAAACCACCACATAAAAGCGGATCGAGGTTAATGTTAACCAGGTTTCATGCGAATGTAGGAATTTATATAGCTTAACACGGATCTGAATCCAGATTCCCCTGCTTTTAACCAGAGGTAGGTTTCATATAATTTTATCATCGGTTTGCCACACACTGAAAATGCACACGGCTTAAAAAACGTGGCTAAATAGTTCGGCATAGTGCCAGGGTGGGTGGGCGGGGCAGGCTCACCTGCAGGTCGCCACGACCCAGATCAAACAATGGTAGACCCACATCAACTTCATCCTTAAAATGTATCAAGGTGTAACTAAAGAGAAAACACTTACGATTTCTGTGGCACAGATTTGGTTGCAACTTTATTGGTAGGCTCGTTCCATTCTGAAAATAAATGAAATAAAAGTCACATCCGTCGCCTTAGGTTTTGCAGCAACAGCATGTCACCCTGCAATCTCTCTCAAAACAAGCCCTCATGTGACAAAGCATCACGGGTACTCCTTGAATGACGGCCACAATTGATCCAAAGTTTCTACTGCTAAATTAGACAAGCGTTCTGTGAGTTTTGCTCCGCTGACTTTGCTTGTCAGAAGATCGTATTTTGATCATGTGACCACAAGGATGATGCCACGGTTATAAGATTGAAAAATGATCATAAATAGCTTTTTTCCCCCCAGTGCTGTTGTAACTTCAAATGATCACTAAAGGAATGGTTAAAAAGTAGAGGAGCATGCAAAAGCCAACTTTTTCTGGAAAAGGAGAGGAAGAAAAGGGAGGAGAAAGAGAAGTAGGAGAGAGGGTTACAAAGGGAGGAAGAAGAGAGGAGTGGGGGAAGGGAAGGAGAAGTAGGAAAAGGAGAGGAAGAAAAGGGAGGAGAAAGAGGAGTAGGAGAGAGGGTTAGAAAGGGAGGAAGAAGAGAGGAGTGGGGGAAGGGAAGGAGAAGTAGGAAAAGGAGAGGAAGAAAAGGGAGGAGAAAGAGGAGTAGGAGAGAAGGTTAGAAAGGGAGGAAGAAGAAAGGAGTGGGGGGAAGGGAGGGGGAAGAAGGAAAGAGAAGGAGAGGAAGAACGAAGAAAGTAGGAAGAGATGGAGGAAGGGGAGGAGAAGAGGAAAGGCTGTGGTAAAAATAAAGAAGGGTAAATGGTAAGAGAGCAGCCTCGAAGAACTGAAAAATGAAAGTTAAAATGAATGGAAAAGGATGGATAAAAGGTTGTACATTTAAATATGTTTATGAAAAATAAAAATAAAAACTCTTTGAGAAAAAAAAAGCTAACTTTTTCTATCGGATGGAGCTGAAAACATCCATCCTTTGTCTTTATGGGGGTGACAGAACAAGAGAGGAGTGGGTGGTTTAGAGAAGTTGTCCTCTCTCTAATCCCACCAACTGAGGATGGTGGTGGAGGTTGGGGTCCAAGCATTCTTAGAGGGCATCAAGTGGCAGTACGTTGGTTTACCTCCAGGACAGGAGACTTACTTTGTGCAGGATATCCTGAGGTGAGATGCTGGCAATCCTACAAATGGAAACAAAGAAATGTCAACGTTGTTCAGGAAGTTATCCACGGAACATGCCAGATTAACTGCAGAATGGATACATTAGCAAAGAAGTTAACCCACTAAAATGTTAACAATCCAATCTAATGCCATCTCACTTCTGGATGAATGTTCAATCATTTGTCCATATCCTCCTATTCCCAAGATCCATGTCCTTGATATTTAATGAGAACTTTGCCAGTCTTGCTCACTAAGCTGGCACCTGCTCTTCAGGATGTCCCCCAGTAGGGAGGATCAAAGCTGAAAGCTCCAGAATCCATCTCAAGAAATCCATCAAAGACGTCAAGATATTAGGATTCAGGTCTGCTATATCTTCTGAAAGATTTTCCCCACGTTTGCCATAAGAGGGACATGTATTTATGACTGCTTACCAGCCTGATGCTTAAACCATTGATGGGCCCAAATGGAATCTATGGTTCTGATGGAAGAACGGCAGGAAGAGAGGAACAAGGGAGGGAGAGAGGAAGGGAAGAAGGAAGGAGAAGTCGAAGGAAGGTAGAAAAGAAGGAGAAAAGAAAGGATAAGAGGGAAAGAAGGAAGGAAGGAATTCAGGGGAATTCACAGATGGAATCATCTGGTGCAGGGGTCAGCAACCTTAAACACTCAAAGAGCCACAAAGATCCTAACCGGAGGACTCCGTTCATTTCTGGAGCCGACCGGAAGTCCGGTTCCTCCATCATAGTCTCCTCCTAGCATGGTATCCTTTTCCCCCTGCTGACCAGAAGTCCGGTTCCCCTACCATAGAGTCTCCTCCTAGCGCGGCGTCCTTTTCCCTCTACCTGTCCTAACTGAAAGCCCCATCAATTATGGAGCCAACCAGCAACAGGGAACCACAGCAGAGGGATGAAAGAGCCACATGCGGCTCCAGAGCCCCGGGTTGCTGACCCTTGATCTGGTGGAATAGGCAGATGTCCTTCAGGAGAGACATTCCTACAAATAACCTGTCCCCCATTCCATGCAGGGCTTCCAAGGTGAGAACCAGCTTGTTCAACTGGATGGATGGAAACTAGAAACCAGTGCAGCTTCTACAGCAACGGGGTAACCCAGATACATGGTGTAATAAAGGGGCACCCAAAACTGCAGAAGGGGCTGCATTCTGGACCATGTTGTAACGGTCTTCAGAGGTAGCTGTATGAGCCGCATCTCTCAACATCCTTCAATCAAGTATCCTTTAGATAGGTTGGGGGACTACAAAACATCACTGATGGCCTTGCTTTGCTCTGAGAGAATTCTGGGAGCCGTAGTCCCAATATCACAATGTACTACGTTGTGATTTCATATCTCTGAACAAATACGTATTTGCAAGCCTGCTCTTCAACCTACCTGGGCCTTGCTTGGGATAGTAAATTTGTTCTGTTCCGCTTTGCCGGGAGTGTGGATAGCAGTGAGAGGCGGAGGCCATGAATGGGTCATCTCCTAGCAAACAAAACAGAGGAGCATATTTTCAAGTCAAGGACAAACCACATTCTTTCTGCTGGCTTTTCCTTTTAAGCATCCCCAAAGTCAGGCTAAATCATACAATTGTTTGGGTTTGGTGCCATACCTTGTGTGAACACAGCTACTGTGATTTGTAAATTAGGCTACAGCTTAACAGAGTTGGAAGGGACCTTGTAGGTCATCTAGTCCAACCCCTCTCCCAAGCAGAAGACCCTACACCACAAATGGCAGTCCAGTCTATTCTTGAAAGCCTCCAGTGATGAAGCTCCCACAACTTCCAAAGTTATTCTGTTCCATTGGTGGATTGTTCTCACTGTCAGAAAATTTCTCCTTATTTCTAGGTTGATTCTCTCCTTGATCAACTTCCATCCATTATTCCTTGTCTGGCCGTTGGGTGCTTTGGAAAATAGCTTGACCCCCTCCTCCCTGTGGCAGCCCCTCAAATTATTGGAAGACTGCTATCCTGTCTCCCCTGGTCTTTCTCTTCACTGGACTAGCTTGCCCAGTTCCTGCAATCGTTCATCGTATGTTTTAGCCTCCAGTCCCCTTATCACCTTGGTTGCTCCTCTCTACACTCTTTCTAGAGTCTCAACATCTTTTTATATAGTCTGGTGACCAAAACTGGATGCTGTATTCTAGGTGTGGTCTTACTAAGGCTTCGGGTATGAAAGTGAAAAACGCACCCAACCAATGGTGACTTTTTCAACAGAATGGAGTTTAAAACAGAGCAGAGTATGATGTATGAAATCAGTCTCTCCAGAAATGGATTGCATTTTTCAGTTTGCCTGCTTTTGTGCATCTTTTTTTTTTAAAAAAAAGAAAGAAAGACGGGAACGTTTGACTTTAGTTTCTTAGACTATTTCTTTGTTTATTTGCAGGGTTTACAGGCTGCTCCCATCCACCAGCTCTGAGCGACATGTAACTCTCCCCAAGATGTAATTGGGAGTAAACCAATGCAATCAATTTTTAAGAAGGTTACAACAGTTATGTCAATAACTCAGTCAAAGTAAAGTAACTATTTGCTTTAAAAGCATCTATCTGGAAAGGCAAGAAAGGGCTTCATTTCAAAGACAGTATTGGCTGTCCAATACCTTCTCACACCATCATGGATCGTGAGTATAGATTACTTCAGTCCTGTCTTTCAGCGATCGTTCGGATGGAATATGACTTTTGAACCAATCATTACATAACCTATGGATGCTACATGCCAGGATGATGGTGAATATATTCTTCCCTTTCTCCAAGACCACCTAACAGAGGGTCTGCCTTAATTTTGTTTAATTTTGTTTAATTTGGTTCTGCAACCCAACAAGACAGACACGGACTTCAGAGGATAATTAGAACTGCAGGAAAAACAATGGCTACCAACCTGCCTTCCATTGAGGACCTGTATGCTGCACGAGTCAAAAAGAGGGCTGTGAAAATATTTACAGACCCCTTGCATCCTGGACATAAACTGTTTCAACTCCTACCCTCAAAATGTGGCTATAGAGCACTGCACACCAGAACAAGTAGACACGAGAACAGTTTTTTCCCGAACGCCATCACTCTGCTAAACAAATAATTCCCTCAACACTGTCAAACCGTTCACTAAGTCTGCACTACTATTACTATTAATCTTCTCATTGTTCCTATCATCCATCTCCCATCTACGACTCTATGACTGTATCCTGTTGCTTGTATCTTTACGATTTATATTGACTGTTTCCTAGTATGATTTGCTTATTTGCACCCTATGACTATCATTAAGTGTTGTACCTTATGATTCTTGATGAATGTATCTTGTCTTTTTATGTACACTGAGAATGTATGCACCAAAGACAAATTCCTTGTGTGTCCAATCACACTTGGCCAATTAAGAATTCTATGCTATGCTGTGCTGTGCTGTGCTGTGCTGTGCTGTGCTGTGCTGTGCTGTGCTGTGCTGTGCTGTGCTGTCCTGTCCTGTCCTATCCTATCCTATCCTATCCTATCCTATCCTATCCTATCCTATCCTATCCTATCCTATCCTATCCTATCCTATCCTATCCTATCCTATCCTATCCTATCCTATTCATCCCCACAACAGCAACTCTTTGGAATAGGGAAGATGTCCTTGACAGAGATGGATGAGACAATATCAAAGCATTAAGAGGAAAAATATATCTTAAATCCACAATAGGAAGATAATGTTAGGAAGTGGATCAGACAAACACCTCCCTGATTCATTTGAGTATAAGAAAGGGGAGAAGGTCTGACTCAATCAGACTAGCAAGATTGTGATTAGTGTCAATCTCAACGAAAGTAATGTTAGGTTTTCTATGGAGTTGATTCATGGTCTGGTCTACCTAGAGGGACTGACAGGTATTGGGTTGAGAGAGAGTCACTAATTTCCATAATTTGACCTTGGATCTGTTTGAATCCGACACCTTAGCCCCTGTGACATACAGTATTCCCTGTTTCTTAAAGGTTTTTAGGGCTGACCAGAATCTCAGATGGACTTATTTTCTGGAACATCCCTATTTCAAGCCAAATGTAGGAAAACTGAATTTAGACCTGAAATGGTATAGAGTTTCCTGCTTGAGCAAAGGGTTGGATTAGAAGACCTCCAAGGTCTCTTCCATCTCCGTTATTTTGTTAGACCAGGGGTCTCTGAACTTGGCAATTTTAAGACTTGTGGACCGTGCTGGCTGGGGAATTCTAGAAGTTGCAGTCTACAAGCCTTAAAGTTGCCAAGTTTTGAGACCCTTGATATTCTGTTAACTAATAGGGGGTGGGGGGAGTTCATATTTCTTATATGAAGTGGTGCAGAAGAGAAAGACAGAGCTTTCAGAAATGATGATAGAGGACTCATGACCTCATTCCTAAAAAAAATTAAAACTAAAGATTGAAACATTGTTTTAACCGTCTCCATGTTTTCCCCTCCCCCCTTAAATTGTATTAATGAGGAATAGACATTAAACCAATTCCGAATCCTTCATTTTTTCTTCTTCTTCTTCACGTATGCTGTTGTCATTTTAAAAGTAGCTGTAGATGCCCTCAGGTAACGAACGGAGAAGCATATATGCAGAAGATGCTAATGAGTGGCCAGGAAAAAAAAAAAAGAAGTTGTGGTACAATTTGTCTCTAAGGCAGAAGAATTAATGGCTCTCAAAAGAATTGGAGAGAATTAGCAGGCAGAACAATTATTTCCACGATACTCTTGAAGGAGTGGAGAGGCAGGATGAACTTCATCCCAGAAATAAAGCGGACAAAAAAACTAAAAAACGTTTGTTTGAAAGTACAAACACATTCATCTTGAGTTTCTGCAAGAAAAGTCTCTCTTCCATGATTTGGCCCTTGGAGCAATTTTGTGAGGTAGATTGGATGAGAGATGGCAAGTGGTCCAAAATTATCCAGTGAGATAATTTGGAAAAAACGAGGTCCATTTTGAGAGACCTTTAACACTGAGATACACTTCTTTCCCTTAAAAGTGATTACAAGGATCAATCCGGTATGATCCACTATCTCAGGAGATCAAAATGGATCATCCACGCCCAGAAACTTTGAAAGCTGAAAGAAGCACTGGTGCTACTTTGTTTTATTCCAAAGACAACTGGGCAACTCGGAGAACTGTTGAGACCACTTGGGAGGGGGGGTTAATCTGTGCCCTCAAGGTCACCTGAATCAGGGTGCAATTGATTGTGGGGTCTTCTTGGAACTGCTGGGTTAGAAACTGGAGATAGGTGGTATCTTGTTCTATTTCCAGTCTACAACACAGTCTTTGCAGTTCCAAAAAGATTCCACAACCAATTGCTCTCTGATTCAGGTGACCTGAGGGCACAGATAAATCCTCAAGTGGCCTCAACAGCTCTCAGAGAGAGCGCTAATGACCAGATGACTACAAAGAAATACAATCCTTTTATCACTCCACTATCTTGTCAGAACCACTCCTTCCATCCAGTGGTAGGATTCAGCCGGTTCGGGGCAGTTCAGGTGAACTAGTAGTTAAATTGCTGTCTGGCCCCCTGCATCTCCCCTTCCAGAAATCCCCAGGTGCCCCATTTTGGCTCCCAGATAAATGCAGGGAGGCCTACTAGGCCCAAAATGGGGCGCGAGGGGGCGCAATGTGCCCCCCCTGTGGCCTGTTTTTGCTCCCAGTGGGGGTGCAGGAGGCCAACTGCTGCTTGTCACACACCCTGACCACGCCCACCATGGCCAGACCTACCCAGCCAGCTGGTCATTAGGGCAGAAAACCGGTTGTTAACTTATTTGAATCCCACCACTGCTTCCATCTCCTCACTACCCAGTCTTAACTGTCAGCGCCTATCCTTCCGTCCTCCCTCCCCACTCCATCAGAACCCGTGAAGCTTCTTGGATGAGAAGCGAAACATTTTCTTTATTCTTCCTCAAGGGAAAAAAGGAAAAACACAATCCAGAGTATATTTCATTCCGGAAGATCTCTGAAAGAAAATATCTTTGGCTTCCCTAGAGGACTGAAGGAAAACGACCTAAAAGTGCCTGTTTTTGGAATTATTCCTGAAAGCGTTTAGTTCTACTTTATGCACTAAGCTTCCAAACCCACAAACTGCCTCTTTCCAAAACTGGCAGCCAAACTCCTAAAAAAATAAAAATTAAACTCATCTCCCCTCAGCCATAGCAGATTAGCAGTCCATTTAGCATACAGGAGGATTCAAAATGGAATTCTCCATTTTCTCGTTGCATTCTAACTGATTTCACCTAATCCGTGACTCCTTTTCATTAAAATGGGACACTAAATTATAACAAGATCATTAAATGGATGCACAGGACTGTGTTATGGCTGAGGGAGCCATTAGATCAGGCTAAGTTTCCTCAAATTACTTGGCGCAAAGAAGAATACGGAAACATATTCTCCATTCTGTGAGAGGCAGTTGCCTTATCAATTCTGTTAGGTTTGAAAAGAAAAGAAAAAAAAATAGAGCCACCTCCATCTTCTCTGAGAAATGGAACTATTTTTATAATTTGCCTCTGGTGTGTATCCGCTGTAAGCAGAAAGATGCATCTCCTAATAAATGAATTGATAAATCATCATGCATTCTGCAAACAGGAGAGCAGCCACGTCAATCTTCAATGTATGATACAAAACCATCTTGGTTGAAATGTGGTCTTAAGTTTGTAGGTTTCTATAGTGAAAGGTGAGAAGGGTGGAGCAGATTTTTTTTAATAAACTGATTTTTCAAAATCAATCATTCAAGGATGTTTGATATAGTTCCAGGTCTCACCCTACGATAACAGACTAGGACTAGGACTAGGACTAGGACTAGGACTAGGACTAGGACTAGGACTAGGACTAGGACTAGGACTAGGACTAGGACAGAATAGAATAGAATAGAATAGAATAGAATAGAATAGAATAGAATAGAATAGAATAGAATAGAATAGAATAGAATAGAATAGAATAGAATAGAATAGAATAGAATAGAATAGAATAAGAAAGTAAAGAATGGAATGGAATGGAATAGAAAATAGAAAATAGGATAGGATAGGATAGAGTAGAATAGAATTAGAGTAGAGTAGAATAGAATAGAATAGAATTAGAAAGTAAAGAATGGAATGGAATGGAATGGAATGGAATGGAATGGAATGGAATAGAATAGAATAGAATAGAATAGAATGGAATGGAATGGAATGGAATGGAATGGAATGGAATGGAATAGCTTTATTTGGCCAAGTATTGGTCTCGTTGGAACCTCTGATTCTGGAAGGGCACATTGCCAATTCTTCAAGCATTCTTAAAATGTGGAGCATCTACATTCAAGATTGGCATCAATCTTTTTGGAATACCTGGGATCTTGGAATAGATGCACTTGGTCATTTTCAGTTCTTGGTCTCCAGTTCATTCTGTCATGAGTTTGGAGTTTTGGGGAATTTCTTTTTTTGTGGGGAGGGGGGGCAAAAGGCTGGTTGAAAATGGGCCTGCTTATTGGGGTGTTTGGTTAGGATAATGAAAAAATGATGTTCCATCAAGCTTTGAGGTTGGTTCATGCTAAATTATAATTCCACAGGAGGAATTGATTTTATTCTTCTATGTCTCTTCATTTCACATGACGATTTATTTTAAAACTGGATTTATAATAAAAAAAATAAAAATAAAAACAGTAACAATAATAAGAGTTTCGCTGTAAGGAACTGTAGAAATCTGATCTAAATGTTTGGAATTGCTTTCTAATGGGAGGTGGAAAATGTTTCCTCTTTGCTTTCTCATCTCAAAAAGTGAAATATTATTTTTGGTTGAGACCTCTTTCCTTATGTTTTCCTGTGGTTTGAAATGTACCTATTTGTTGTTCTTGGAAATCACTCTAAGCAGCTCGAAAAGCAGTATTGCATGAATAAAATTCATCTATCTCTTCCAAGTTCACATTTTTTTAAAAAAACACCACCACCTAAAGATGAAATATTTTCTCCCTCTAGTCAGTTCCTTTTACATACACCTGCTGGAACAACTTAATTGTGAGATATGTTATTTACACTAAGTCTAGTCTTATACTATTCAGATGAATGGTTGTTTTGACTTTGAGTTTTGCCAACAGATTTTTGAGCAAGACAAAGCAAGAATTTGAAGCAGTGGGGAAAAAAGCAGAGTTATTCTTAAAATGAACACTGGCAAAGATCTAAAAATATATATATATGCTAAATCATTTTATTAAAAAAATCAAGACTTGATCCCTAATTTTGACCGAGGTTGTAAACCTTTTGTGAACATTCCTGAATATGAACTTCTGCTATCACCAATCCCCTGAACTTTGACAGAATAACAGAGTTGGAAGGGACCATGGAGGTCTTCTAGTCCAAGCTCAAGCAGGAGACCCTACCCCATTTCAGACAAACAGTTGTCCAATCTCTTCTTGAAAACCTTTGGTGATGTTGGAGCACTCACAACTTCTGGAGGCAAGTTGTTCCACAGATTAATTGTTCTCACAGTTTCTCCTTAGTTCCAGGCTGCTTCTTTCCTTGATTAGTTTCCATCCATTGCTCCTTGTCCTGCCTTCAGATACTTTGGAGAACAGATTGACCTCCTCCTTCTACTTTAGACATCTGTTTTGTGTCCTGGGGTGACTGCACAAATTTTCTCCACCTTGTTGTTGTTGTTAGTTGCGAAGTCATGTCCGACCCATTGCAACCCCATGGACAATGTTCCTCCAGGCCTTCCTGTCCTCTACCATCTCTGGAGTCCATTTAAGCTCATGCCGACTGCTTCAGTGACTCCATCCAGCCACCTCATTCTCTGTGATCCCCTTCTTCTTTTGCCCTCAATCTTTCCCAACATTAGGCTCTCCTCCAGAGAGTCCTTCCTTCCTTCACATTAGGTGGCAAAAGGATTTGAGTTTCATCTTCAGGATCCGGCCTTCTAAAGAGCAGTCAGGGTTAATTCCTCTAGAACTGACTGGTTGGATCGCCTTGCAGTCCAAAGGACTCGCAGGAGTCTTCTCCAGCACCAGAGTTCAAAGGCCTCCATTCTTTGGCGCTCAGCCTTCCTTATGGTCCAACTTTCACTGCCATACATTGCAACTGGGAACACCATAACCTTGACTACATGCACTTTATTTCTCCACCTAGCCTCTACCTTTCCAGATTTCACTCCTTACAAAATGTCCTTTGTGCCTTGGTCTAGACTTCTTAGAGGACGTCTTATCCCAAAGTTGGTTTTGGCAGAACAGCTACAAAGAGCAGTTAATTTATACTCTCCTTGCCAAGGTATTGTCAACCCACTCTCAATGATTTCAAATGAATAGAAATGTAGGTTGCTGGCCTTCTTTTGAGGTTTAGGTTGGAAAACTACAATACGAAGGATACAGAGCTTCGGTTTAAAAAAAAAATAGAAGAAACCCATCATCAGTGGGAAGAAAAAGCAGACAGTCTAGGTTTAATTAGAGACTTTCTGACCATGAACGAATTCCCGTGGCAAACTGTCTGGATCAAAAGGAATGAGGTCTCTATGAATTTGACAATTAAGTAAGGAACTCAGGGCATTTGATGTCCTGCTTCCTACATTAACCAAGATAGATATCTAGCAAAATAAAACAATAGAACAAAAGTTAACAGGGACATCAGGCTAATCGTGGAAAATGAATGTATGACTAACAGAATAACAGAGTTGGAAGGGACCTTGGAGGTCTTCTAGTCCAACCTCCTGCTTAGGGAGGAAACCCTACACCACTTCAGACAAATGAGTGTCCAATTTCTTCTTAAAAACATCCAGTTTTGAAGGATTCACTATTTCTGGTGGCAAGTCATTCCACTGATCAATTGTTCTCCTTAGTTCTAGGTTGCCTCTCTCCTTGATTAGTTTCCACCCATTGCTTCTTCTCCTGCCCTCAGGTGCTTTGGAGAATATCTTGAATCCTTCTTCCTTGTGGCAGCCCCTCAAATATTGGAAGACTGCTATCATGTCTCCCCTAGTCCTTCTCTTCATTAAAGTAGACATACCCAGTTCCTGCAACCGTTCTTTATATATTTTAGCCTCCAGACCCCTAATCATCTTTGTTACTCTTCTCTGCACTCTTTCTAGAGTCTCTGCATCTTTTTTCACATCGTGGTGACCAAAACTGAATGCCGAATTCCAAGTGTGGCCTTACCAAGGCCTTATAAAGTGGTATTAAGACTTCACGTGATCTCGATTCTATCCCTCTGTTTATGCAGCCTAGAACTGTGTTGGCTTTTTTGGCAGCTATTTGAATCTCTACAGTTCTTCCAGTTGAAGGGTTGTCAGCAGAATGGAAAGTCCAGAGGCTGTTGGGTGCACACAACACAAAACAGCATTCCGGAGGTCCCTGATTCTGCCTGCTGCTAAGATCACCATTGATTGATGTACTCTTTATTGAAAAGTGGTCGTTGTGCCACATTCTTCAGACAGCAAAAGGTCTAAGTTGCTATGTTACTGGCATTTGACATCATATCCTTCCCAAAGTGTTCCCATATTTGACAGACTCTTATGATTTACTATGCTGGCCAGCTTGCTATTCATTTGTGCAATGACGTCTGAAAAAAACAACCATTTGAAATTCGGATTGTATCCTTCCGTCCAGCCTCTCCCCAAACTCTTCCCAGCAAAAGTGGCATGTGTGTATTTTGAAACTCTTTGTGGACATTGGATGCATCTGCACCCAGATGAAAAGAAACAATTAAGGAGGTTTCCGGGAGGGTGAGGGACATGGGGACAAGTCTATTAACAGGCTAATTTTGCTTTGTGAACAAGTCATCTCAACCAGGGCTAGTGCGTATTAAGTCGATTAGCGCCTTTCAAATTGTACAGGAAAGGTAATATTGCATATAATTTTCTCAGTCAAGGGCATTTTCACCTGCTGATCAATTTACATATTCTCCAATGTCATTAGAGTGAAGCTAGTCATCAGGAGGGGGCGAAGAGAGAGAATAAATTACAGAGTTTTGTTCATTTAATTCTCGTCATTTTATTCTAATTATAAGCAGCCTCTGTTTTGCTTGGGAGTATGCAGCTTTTAATTAATACTGCACCTGTCCAACTATTTGTCTGGAAGGATGGCATGGCTTTTCCTAACTAGAAGAACATTGTTCTTGGAATTGGCATCTATTGAGATCTTATATATTAGAGTTGTCATGTTCTATCCTAAATACAATGTCAAAAAGATGTTGAGACTCTAGAAAGAGTGCAGAGAAGAGCAACAAAGATGATTAGGGGATTGGAGGCTAAAACATATGAAGAACGGTTGCAGGAACTGGGTATGTCTAGTTTAATGAAAAGGAGGAGCAGGGAAGACATGATAGCAGTGTTTCAGTATCTCAGGGGCTGCCCCAAAGAAGAGGGAGTCAAGCTATTCTCCAAAGCACCTGAGGGTAGAACAAGAAGCAATGGGTGGAAACTAGTCAAGGAGAGAAGCAGCTTAGAACTAAGGAGAAATTTCCTGACAGTTAGAATAATTAATCAGTGGAACAACTTGCCTCCAGAAGTTGTAAGCGCTCCAACACTGGAATTTTTAAGAAGATGTTGGATAACCCTTTGTCTGAAGTGGTGTAGGGTTTCCTTCCTAAACAGGGGGTTTGACTAGAAGACCTCCAAGATCCCTTCCCACTCTTTCTATTCTATTCTATTCTATTCTATTCTATTCTATTCTATTCTATTCTATTCTATTCTATTCTATTCTATTCTATTATTCTATTCTATTCTATTCTATTCTATTCTATTCTATTCTATTCTATTCTATTCTATTCTATTCTATTCTATTCTATTCTATTCTATTCTATTCTATCCTATCCTATCCTATCCTATCCTATCCTATCCTATCCTACATATTAAGAATTGTCATGTTCTATCCTGAGTTTGGAGTTTTCTTCACCCCTGGGGAAGGAAGCTTTATGGATTAGTCTCTTCTCCAGTCTGACATCCCATACATCTGTTTCGACTCTCTGATTTCCCAACCAACATGAAGAAGTGGTGATGTGACTTTTGTGAACAGAGAACCATTGATGTTCTGATCTAGGTCTCCCAAGATCAGGAAACAGACTCCTCATCCCATTAAAACCTATTTTGTTTAGCTTAAAGGGAAATTCCTCTCCTGCAAAGTCCCGACAGTCTTCCATGAGATTTCACAACTACAGACATGATGTAGCAGCACTTACTTGGCAAGAAGTCAGGAACAGATCTTCACCCTAATGAACTGAACTAATTGTCTCCTGCAAACTCCCCTCTCCCTTCATTCCTCTTTATTCCCTATGGGAGGGGCCATTCACCATTCACCCGTGGCTTTACTCCTGAGTCGGCCCTTGTTCCTTAGCTGTTCCCTTCTCCTGGCAGCTCTGTGCATGCACACATCGGGAACAGGCTCCAGCTGTTCTTCTGCCCCGCTGATATCCAACTACAAAGGCAGCTGATAACTGTCTGTTGTCCTTGGCCCCCTCTCTGCCTCTGATGCAGAGCCCTCATCACAACTTTCCTCAGATTCCAGGACTGGCCCATATTCCTCCCCAACCTCCTCACTGTCTGAGTCTGCCACCAGCTCCGCTGGCCACTGACAGGTCACAACAATTGCCTGGATTATTCTATTAGTCTATAACTCCATGCATACAAAGTTTGAACTCACAAAGATCAGGGTTTAAGTTCTTGGGGAAATTTTGAGTATAGATGAAGACATCCTGCTTCAAACAAGTGTTGTGTCCTAGTTGGGTCTTCATGAAGACATCATGGCAACCTCTAAAGGAGAAGGTCTGCTTGCTGCTGTTCCTCACATGGTGAACCCCAACAGCATTTTATCATCTGAAGAAGCCACACAGACTTGCAACATTGAACATTCACCAAGTTCAATGTTGACCCAAAAGACATTTGTCTTTGGCAGAAATCTCTGTAGGAAAACACTGTATGGCCTTGAGGAAGGAATATGCAAGAACGTATGGATAAGATTAACCTGCAACTTTATTATAATAGAATGGATTGATTCTAGGATGGAAAGCTATGTCAAATATGGGATGCTTTTGATCCATCAAGAAGGACCTCCTTCAGAATACTTTCTGGGCCCCTTCTTTCAACCTCCATTTTTAATTTGATGTTACTCAGTTGAAGTGGCTTTTGAATGAGGAATGCAAGTTGTAACCCTTAACATTTTTCTGTTGCGGTGCTGCAAATGCCTGGTTTCGCCCAACTTCTTGATATTTCTGTAGGAGTTACGGATGTTACTATTTTGGCTGTTGAAAGTTCACCTCTTAAAGCATGAGTTTGCTTTACTAATGGATTGAATTGATTCTATTTTTTTTTATGCTTCCACAGAGTTCGATACACACTTAACTCCAGCTAAAATAGGATTCTTGCTTGAAATAACTTCATAAGTCTCCCAGATAAACAGAGATTTGACTATATATATATATATATAAATAAATAATTACAGTTCTAAGCTAAACGCTACTTAACCTACTATGGAGATTCTATGATATAATTGACAAAAAGGAATTCAACTTACCCGTAATATCTCTTCCACACAGTTGGAGTCATTGGGAAGGCTAACCTAAAAGAGGAAGAAGGATAAATGTAGTCAGTCTAAAAAGGAATTTTTCTGGTCATAGTACCAATAAAAGCCAGCCAATATCAAGAGGTTACGTGTCACCTTTTTAAATGGTAAAACAACAAAGCATTGCTTTTCATTGTATCCCCAGGGAAGGTCAGCTTTCCTTGCTTATTAATTAATTTGTTGTACTTAAGAGACAGCTCCATCTATATGATCACTCAGATTTACATCAACAAACAAATCCCAAATGAAAATCTCCATGCCTAAAGAATCCATACTGCTGTTAATTCATGGGGAGAAAATAGCATTGATGAGCCGATAGGATTGTTAAGCTAGTTGCAGTCTGAATAATATTTCTGTTTGTGTGGTGGAATGTAGTCTGGATTTCCAGGAGGGAAGGCCAATGCCAACTCGCAAGCATCCCTGGCCTGCTCTCGAGTTGCCATAAGCCAGGGAGATGGGCGAAGCAGCATGGTAGCCAAAAACAAAAGCACATTCCAGACATATTTCTCTCAAGGCTATCTCCCAAGTTTACCCACAGCGGTCGGAGTGGAATGATAGAACCCTGACAGGCTGCTTCCCCGAGGGCAAAGAGGCAACGAAGCTTAGAAAATTTGGTCAGCAGGTAGAGGGTTAAAATGGTTCTTTCCTAGCTTATCTCAGAGTATATATGCAGTTACGCAAATAATTGCTTTAGACTGGCAAGATTCTGTCTAAAGGTGAAGAATGATAAAGGAAACTACTCTAAGAAACTCTACATGTCATTCTTGGGTCTTGGAGCCTGACAGTTTGCCAATATAACATACAAACCAGTGGTGGGATTCAAATAATTTAACAACCGGTTCTCTGCCTTAATAATTTCTTCCAACAACCAGTTCACCAAACTACTCAGAAAGCTAACAACCCGGCTGAATCCCACCACTGATACAAATGGTTTTTAAGAGTAGTACAGACGAATTTAAGCTACAGAGAAGGGATAGAGGAATTAACATGCTCTTGAATAATTTCTAATTTGCTCTAGTCAATAGGCCAGTAATAGCATATAGATCACCCACTCCTTCTAGGAACCCCAAAGCAGTTTACGTGCGACCCAGAAAACTTACTCTGAGCTCTATTTAAGAAAGAAAGAAAAAACTGTCTTTCGAACGTTATGTCTGAAATCCATCCACATTTGTGCCAAATATAGCTAAAGACATACCTGTGGGAGCTTTAAAGATTTATTTTTTAAAAAATAAATTGGGCAAAGAATCGTCTTTCGGTCTCTTTTTTTTTGGCCAAGGATTTACGACAATTGGAAAAAACTGGGGCAGAATTTAGCACGATTTGCAAATTTGGGACAGAAAGAAACTTCAGACTTTGTGAAATTGGAAGAGACTGATTCCAACATAAGGGCCCATAGAAGTTAGACCCCTTGGACAATTTGCTTTTAAAAAGTGTGTTTCTGAAACATGGATACTAATCCAGATTTATGATGGGACAATTCTTTTTTTTTTCCCCTCACTGATAAACTCTTGTTTAGACTCAGAATAGACGTACCTACTAAATTTGGCCAATTTTGGCCGATGGGAATTTCACTCATCTGCTTTTCATAATCCTTTTCCAAGATTGGTAGGTGTTGTTTTTTTTTAAATAGTTGAAAGAAATTTAGAAGTTTTGGTAAATGATTCTGGGGGAGAAAGGGCAATTGATGGAATCTTTGTGAATGGACCAATGTAATTTCCAACATTTCAAATTATAATTTTATCAATGGAAGCCTTTTGCCTGGGAAAAATCAGCTGACAACAATGTCACTTGCTCCCGAGAGTGATGGGGTGGATTAATTGCCCCGGGGTAAAACAATAAAATGAAGAGCCCTGGTGGTGCAGTAGACTAAAACACTGTTATTAGCAGTTATTAACATCAGCTGCCTGCAATTACTGCAAGTTCGAATCTCACCAGGCTCAAGGTTGACTCAGCCTTCCATCCTTTCTAAGGTAGGTGAAATGAGGATCCAGATTGTGGGGGCAATAAACTGACTTGGTATAAATATACAAAAGTATGAAGGCTATTGCTTAACGCATTGTAAGCCGCCCTGAGTCTCCGGAGAAGGGCGGCATATAAATCAAAATTTAAAAAAAAAGTCCTTTGTGCTATAACATGTAATTTAAAAAGCCACCAAATGCAAGCCCTGTATTGATTGAATAGCCCTTGGACCATATCAAAGTGCAAAGTTCCAGAAACAAGTGATTACTAAAATTTGATAAAAGCCATTTAAAATGGAATGGGATAAAATACAATTTAAAATGAAATTGGAATAACATACGATTTAAAATAAAATTGGAATAGAATACAATAATGTAAGATATAGATAAGATATGATAAAATTATATTTCGGTATCATCCCTACAATCTACCCCAATCAGTCCCACCTATGCAGATCTCAACCGAACCATTTTGCTTAAGTATCTTGTGCTGTGTTCAATGTTATTTTCAGATTCTGGCCACACATAAGGTATGTTGTTTTGAGATGGAGATACCAATGGGCGCAAGTCCTGAATTTTTACGAGGACCCCTTAAACCACTTTAACTTCACTTGTCGAAAGTCACCGGCAGTTCAGTGGTGGGTTGCTACCGGTTTACCCCAGTTCGGGCAAATCGGTAGCGACGGCAACGGAGGCTCCACCCAACCACCCAGATGTCATCAAATACGCTCTGTGCGAGCTAGCCGGTAGCAAAAGAGCCTGAGTAGCGTAGGGGGGTAATGCCTCCTACAAAGGCAGGATTTAAGATCCAGCTGCCTGCAATTACTTGTGAGTTCAATCCCAGCCAGGCTCAAGGTCGACTCAGCCTTCCATCCTTTATAAGGTGGGTAAATTGAGGACCCAGTTTGTTGGGGGCAATAAGCTGACTTTGTATAAATATAAATATACAAAAGTATGAAGGCTATTGCTTAACGCACTGTAAGCCGCCCTGAGTCTCCGGAGAAGGGCGGCATATAAATTAAATTAAAAAAAAAAAGGTAAGTGAAATCTACCACTGTGGCAGATCTGTTCAAAGCTGAGATTTCTGACCTTCCATGATTTGAAGCCCTTTAGATCTGTGGTGTTTTTTCACCCCAGACTCCTTAATTGCTCACCAAAAAAAAAAAAAAAAGGGAAAGAGGACCAACACGGATTCTGACATAACTGTCTCTCCAGTTGATTTTGAAATCGCAGCAATGAAAGGCTAACTCTGACAGCATGCGGTCCAAGTTCAAACGAAACCTTTAATGACAGCAGCATGGAAAATCAAAGCAGGAGCACGCACAGGCCCAGACAGACAGACAGACAGACAGACAGACAGACAGACAGAAAGACAGCCTCATAAGCATTCAGGCATAGACAACCAATACAAAACGAACACACCCAACCTCTGAAATTGCACCGCGGAAGACACAAACGGCTCAGTTTCTTATTAATGAGACGTTCTGCTGAGCGAGCTGCGTTCATAAATCCCTAATGAGGATTTTAAACACATTAAAACTTCTTAATGCAAAGTGTTTGCTTTTTGTTTTCATCCAATAACAAGCCAATAATTCTAGGCCTCTAAATGACACTATTAACTGTCAGGGTATGCTTTATTTGACAATCACTTCATTCAAATACAGTTAAAAAAAAGAAAAAGAAAAGAAAGAAAACCAATTAATTTGACTGTTGTGAAATGTTTCTTGATAGTTTTTACGAGGGTTTCCTTTGCCGCTCGGAGAAATGCGTACAGTAGGTCAATGGAGGGGGTGTGAGGTGTCTAGTTTTACTTTAGAATTCATGGTGATGAAATCTAGGCCTTTTTGTCATTTGTTACTGAATAATATATCCGGTGTGGGCTTCTGGAGGTTCGCAGGGGTTCGGGAGAACCTCTAGCTAAGATTCTGTGCAGTTTGGAGAACCCCCAAATCCCACTCCTGGCTGGCCCCGCCCCTCCCACCCCTCCCCTGCCAAGAGTCCCCACATGGCCGGTTTTGGATGCAGGTAAGTGCAGGGCGTGCACGGAAGTTTGGGGAGGGCGAAAAACAGGCCTCCCGGAAGTTCGGGAAGGCCGCAAATGTTTCTGGCCTCCAGAGAGCCTCTGGAGCCTGGGGAGGCCATTTTCGCCCTCCCGGAGGCTCAAGAAAAGCCTCCGGAGTCTTGGGAGGACAAAAAGCCCCCTCTCTCCGCCGTGGTGCAGGAGGCTGACTAGGCCACACCCACCATGGCCACACCCACCCAGCAACAGGCAGAGAACCCCTTGCTAAAATTTTTGAATCCCACCCCTGCCTTTTTGTCATTTGTTACTGAAATAATATACCCCACCCACATTAGAAAGACTGTTATTAAAACTCTTAAAAATGGATAGCCGTTGATTCAGCTGGGATTTACAAAGAAAGACAAGACATCTTTTCTTTTTTTGTGTGAGAGGTCAAAAATCCAACGTAGTGGTATCGTTATTAACACATAATATTCCAGATCCTTCCAAAATGGCTACTTGGTTCTTCCTTAAAACAACAGCCAACATATGAGAAGTTGGCATGGTTGGAGAGAAATGTGGACCGTGACTTAATCATCTTTCATTTCCATATCCTTACCTCTTCATTGTTTACAAAATGGTGGACTTGTTCTCTTGGACATAAAGGAGGAGCAGAACGCAGGAAGAATTTGTGCTGACTGTTTTTTTCCATACCTTTCAAATACTGCTAATATTATCAAAGAGCACCAAAGAACATTGGGCACTCCAAAAAAGAAGAAAGATATGCTTAATTGATCCATGCATAATCTTATACCTAAGTCAAGTGTGATCATCTCCTCTTGTGGCATCTTGTAGAGGAGGCAATGTTTTATTGCTCTGTTAACCATTTTTCTGAGACATGTGAATGAACATCCGTTCTGGAGCAGATATGGATGTGGAAGAAGGGGAAAATATCAAATTCATTTGTAGAGTGAAAATTTTTTTTGGTGATCATTCTTTAACAAATAGATACATAGATCTTCTTCTTCTTCTTCTTCTTCTTCTTCTTCTTCTTCTTCTTCTTCTTCTTCTTCTTCTTCTTCTTCTTCTTCTTCTTCTTCTTCTTCTTCTTCTTCTTCTTCTTCTTCCCTCATCCTCCTCCTTCTTCTTCCTCATACTCTTCTTCTTCTCCTCCCTCACTCCTCCTCCTCCTCTTGCTCCCACACAACTGTGACAAATTTAAGCCCAGAAAAGCTTATTAGAAACCTTTCCAGCTGTTGGGTTGTGCAGAATTTAGATTCTGATCATCTTACCATTTTTTAAGAAGGCATTTAAGCCTGTTTACCTCTGAACCCATGCAGGAACCTTTTCTCCTTTCTTCTTCCCACCCCTCAATTAATTCAGATTTTATTATTTTTTTAAAAGATAGGGCTAACGCCACCTGACACTGCTTCACTGATGACCTTTTTCATCTGTCAACACTGGCAGCTTTTTATTCTACAAGAGCCTGCCCGGTGCCCCCAGAGGTGTTTTACCGCACATTAATCCATTCCACCAGACGGTCACCAAAATTATCATTCATAGTTTCACTTCCTTTCTTATTTCCTGCTTAGGTATTTTCGGCTTCCCAGGAGCAGAAAATTGAAGATTGAATTTCTTTGGACAAATTAACTAGTGCTTCCTCTAAATAGAATAGAATAACAGAGTTGGAAGGGACATTGGAGGTCTTCTAGTCCAACCCTCTGTTTAGGCAGGAAACCCTACACCACTTCAGTTAAATGGTTATCCAACATCTTCTTAAAAACTTCCAGTGTTGGAGCATTCACAACTTCTGGAGGCAAGTTGTTCCACTGATTAATTGTTCTCACTGTCAGGAAATTTCTCCTTAGTTCTAAGTTGCTTCTCTCCTTCATTAGTTTCCACCCATTGTTTCTTGTCCTGCCCTCAGGTGCTTTGGAGAATAGCTTGACTCCCTCTTCTTTGGGACAGCCCCTGAGATATTGGAAGACTGCTATCATGTCTCCCCTAGTCCTTCTTTTCATTAGATTAAACATACCCTGCAACCTGCAACCATACTTTATATGTTTTAGCCTCCAGTCCCCTAATGTTCTTTGTTGCTTTTCTCTGCACTCTTTCCAGAGTCTCCACAACTTTTTTACATCGTGGCGACCAAAACTGAATGCCGTATTCCAAGTGTGGCCTTACCAAGGCCTTATAAAGTGGTATCAACACTTCAAATGCTGACCATAAACATCCATTACTGTCAGAGAAATCAGCAGAAGATGGCTCCCATTCATGTTCTTTCCCTTACTACTCATCCTTGATGTTGACCTTCGTTGGACCCCATCAAGAACTGACAACAAGAAGCATGGTTATATCTAGAGGCCAAGAATCTTGGAGGGAAATTGTGAATAGATAGATGTCTTTGGAGATGGTTCAATGTTCATTCTTGCTGGCTGACATGAACCAGGCATGGTTTCTTAAGAGAGACACAGCATGGGAATAGCATTGGTTAATGGATCTTGCAGATAACAATAGCAATAGCACTTAAGACTTATATACTGCTTCACAGTGCTTTCTAGCCCTCTCTAAGCGGTTTACAGAGTCAACCTATTGACCCCAACAATTTGGGTCCTCATTTTACCCACCTTGGAAGGATGGAAGGCTGAGTCAACATTGAGCCTGGTAGGATTCAAACTGCCAAATTGCAGGCAGCTGGCAGTCAGCAGAAGTAGCCTGTAGTACTGCACTCTAACCACTGCACCACCAAGGCTCTAGGGTCACAAAAGAGCCAGCATGGTCTAGTGGTTAAGATACCAGGCTAGAAAGTGGGAGGTGGTGAGTTCTAGTCCCACATTAGGCATCAAAGCTAGCTGGAAGAACTTGAGCCAATCACCAGGAGACGGTGAGTTTTAGTTCTGTTTTAGGCATGAAAGTTGGCTGAGTGATTTTGGGCCAATCACCAGGAAACTGTGTTTTCTAGTCCCAATTTTGGCATAAAAGCCAGCTTAGTGATTTGGGCCAGTCATCAGGAGATGGTGAGTTCTAATCCAGCCTTGGGCATGAAAGCTGGTTGGGTGACTTCGGGACAGTCATTTCGCTCTCTTGGGTAGTTCATTTTTTATGAACAGGAACAACCTATTTCTCCTAAGATCATTGACTAATTATCTATCTATCTATCTATCTATCTATCTATCTATCTATCTATCTATCTATCTATCTATCTATCTATCTATCTATCTTTCTATCTATATCTAATAAAGAAACGGAGAAGCACATTTGTTACCCCAGAGAACCTGTTTACATTTCATTACTGTCAATTTAAGCAAGATCCTTTGTTCAGCTATTCACAAGACCAAAGCAATGATTACTGTAAGTGTTACTTAGCAAGAAGCTGTAACTGGGTGCATGAAAATATCCCAAGTACCTTCAATCTCAGCCATGGTTCTTAAAAGACGCACTTGGCCCAGTGGTGAAATCCATTTTTTTTACTACCTGTTCTGTGGGTGTGGCTTGGTGGGCGTGGTGTGGCTTGATGGGCATGGCTTGGTGGGCGTGGCAGGGGAAGGATACTGCAAAATCCCCATTCCCTTCCCACTCCTGGGGGAAGGATATTGCAAAAGCTGGGGCCAGCCAGAAGTGGTATTTGCCGGTTCTCCAAACTACTCAAAACTTCTGCTAACAGTTCTCCAAACTACTCAAAATTTCCACTGCTGGCTCTCCAGAACCTGGATTTCACCCCAATATCTCCATATACATGTATAAAAGGCATACACCTCCAGGACCCTATAACTACTTCAAGGTAACCTCCATATAGCTGTTCATAATCACTTCTCTTTCTAATCTAACATTTTGTTAGATGGTTATTGGCATGATACAGAGTGATGGAGGACCATTAGTCAGGACTGGTCCAAGGGATATGGAATGTTGGAAAGAAGAAATATTAGCAACAGGTGCTAGGAGATGGTTGCTAGGAAAGATGGAATGTAATTAATGAGGAAAAGAGGTGAGTTATCTCGGCAGAAGCTGAATCATCATCTCAGCTACAAGAAAGGATCAGATGGTTGATTGTCTGTCATGAGATGCCACCGGTAGATGAATTTGGCATGTACAAACTTTGTCACAGCAAGCCGTTCTGGCAAAGCACTAAGTCCCATCCTTTCAAAAGTTGGGTTCACCCAACTGCTGAATTCAAGGTCAACCAAGAGGCAAAAGAGATAATATTTTTGTTATAAAAGTTTAAAGTCACGTTTGAAGCTTCATTTTCTCATTCTTAGATCCAAAACCTTGTTCACTAAGCATTTTTCTTAGCTTTTTGTTGCTGTCGATTTTTAGGTGGCCACTTTTGATGGAAGATGAAGACACCCTCATTTGCATGTGGATATCTGTACCACACACTCAAATCTGCTTATGGAGCCAGAGCTTTTTCAGACGATGAAGGAAGAAAATGAATTAAATATCTTTTTTTAATATGACTTTTGAATCTGATTAGATTTATCATCCTCTGGAACCCTGAATCCTGCGCCTCAAAAATTGGCAATGGTGGACAATCAATTACACACTGATGCTTTCATGTTAATTTAAAGAGAAGTGTGTCTTGACTCCCTCATATTTGAAGAGTTAAACATTTCTCTTCCATTTTCTGCAATCTCTACAGGGGTTGATAAAATAGGAAGAATTTTGCTTTCTTTGATACATCCTGTTTACCTGTGGATTCATTTCTTTCATCTATCCAACAGGAGACATCTATCCAACAGGTGAACACGTGAAAGCCAGTTTGGTACAGTGGTTAAGTCACCAGGGTAGAAAGTGAGTTCTAGTTCCATCTTAGGAGCAAAAGCCACCTGAATGACTTTTGGGCCAATCAACAGGAGATGGTAAACTCTAGTTTTGCCTTAGGCATGAAAGATGACTGGGTGACTTTGGCCCAATCACTAGGAGACTGGGAGTTCTAGTCCTGCCTTAGACGTGAAAGCTGTAAGGTGACTTTGGGCCAAGCACCAGGAGTTGGTGAGTTCTAGTCCTGCTTTAGGCATGAAAGCGGGCTGGGTTATTTTAGGGCAACCACCAGGAGACTGGGAGTTCTAGTCCCGCCTTAGGCATGAAAGCTGGTTGGGTTACTTTAGGCCAATCACCAGGAGGCAGGAAAGCCAGCTGGGTGACTTTGAGACAGTCCTTCTCTCTCAGCTCAACCAACCTCACCAGGGTTCTTTTGGGGGAAATGGAAGGAGGAAAGTGCATTGGATACGCTCACCACCTGGAGTTATTTGTAAACCTCGTCATTGTCAAACAAACCAATCAAACATCTACCCAAACGTTGACTGTGGTCTACATCATGGACTTTGTGTTGATAGGACCCAACCCGTTTATTTCGCTCAATGCAGGCAGCATCTCCCAGTCCTTCTGAAGAAGATGGTACCCGAAGAGCCCATTCAAAAGCTAGAGCTGCAAACGAGAATTCCTTCCAGCTCTGTTTTCCTAGGTAATCACCGAATTTTTTTCGGGTGGTCTGGAAAAGGAGCCAGCTCCCCCCCTTTTTTTTTTTGCCAAGCACTGCAGCAATCGGCCGTAGCCTTTGAATCTGCTGCAGGAAGCTTCGGCAAACAGCCGGGAGATGAAACAAAGAAACGCCTAATTGCCATGCAGAGCACAGCAACTCTCAGATGTGATGAGAAACGTGACCGGTCTGGATGAGATTTCCAAATATGACCAGCCTTGCAAGCATCACACAGAAAGAAGGTCCAGTCAAAGCGAATGGCAGCCAGAAAGAAAAGGGGGCCATGGCTCTCTCTTGCTTCCATGGGGTGAAAAATACAAATAGATTCCTCTGTGTGTGTGTGTGTGCACATGTATGCTTGCATGGGTGGGTTAATTCACCAAAGACTTGGGGATGTTGAAAAAGAAAGAAAGAAAGAAAGAAAGAAAGAAAGAAAGAAAGAAAGAAAGAAAGAAAGAAAGAAAGAAAGAAAGAAAGAAAGAAAGAAAGAAAGAAAGAAAGAAAAGGGAGGGAGAGAAAGAAGAGAGAGAGACAGAGAAAGAAAGAAGAGAGAAAGAAAGAAGAGAGAGAAAGAAGAGAGAGAGAGAAAGAAGAGGGAGAAAGAAAAGAAGAAAGAGAGAGAAAGGAGAAAGAAAAAAGAAGAGAGAAAGAAAGAAGAGAGAGAAAGAAAACAAGAGAGAGAAGAGAGAGAAAGAAAGAAAAGAGAGAAAGAAAGAAGAGAGAAAGAAGAGAGAGAAAGAAAGAAGAGGGAGAAAGAAAAAGAGAGAGACAAAGAAGAGAGACAAAGAAAGAAGAGAGAGAAAGAAAGGAGAGAGAAAGAAAGAAGAGAGAGAAAGAAAGAAAGAAGAGAGAGAAAGAAAGGAGAGAGAGAGAGAGAGAGAAAGAAAGAGAGAGAGAAAGAAAGAAAGAAAAAGAGTGAGCGAGCATGGTTTGGAAAAACAACTGCTGCTTAGGCATAATCATTCACTATTATTTTTATGCTGGTACTTCTGTGTCACTAAATATAAAGAGTACATACAGTTGGCTCTGTCTCCCTGTTTGACACATCCCTACCTATCTTTGCTGATAAGTTAACTCCTCCTGATTGCAAAAAAAGAGATTTATTTCCTGGAAAGCACTTTTGGGATATTGGTGTGATTGCTTTCTCGGATCCATTGTCTTGATTTTTTGGACACCCCTCTCTCCCCAAAAATGTCCAGGGCAGTTCAAATATATATATAGCAAGTTTAATCTCTCTCCAAAAATCTGAACTACTAAGGGTCAGAGCAAATTGGTGGTAGATAAGAGTCAACAAAATTCAAGCTGGACTGGACTTGGATCTCTTGAAGGCATGAAGGGGCTGTTGACGTGTTTGACTCCTCCCTTCCTCGCTTGGGCTGGTCATCCCCTACAGCTGCAGCTAATTCAAAGGCCACATGAATTTATCCAACCCGGTTTTCTCCCTGATCTGGATGGCTATCTTGGACAGATCCATCCATTGGAGCTAATCAATTCAGTCCGGGACTGTCAAGTAAAGAAGACTAGGGAGGCCATGAACTTGGCACGCTGGGAATACTTGGCTTCGATCCTGGTAGGGAAGGTTGCACTCACGAGGAATTATGTGTAGGGATGGCCCTGAAATCCATCTCTGCCCTCAATCCTTTGTGACACGGGTACAAAGGTGGATTCCCTTGGCATCATATTGAGGTAGCTTCTGACGAGTCTTTCCTTGAGATCATGGTGTGTGGGTGTGGGGTGCCACTCAGTGGCTAAGACACTGAGCTTGTTGATCAGAAAGGTCAGCAGTTCGGCGGTTCGAATCCCTACTATAGGCTGCCTGCGTGAGCAGGGGGTTGGACTAGATGACCTCCAAGGTCCCTTCCAACTCTGTTACTGTTAACACACGTTTCTCTTATGTAGTTTGATCTCAGGTGGTTTTTTTCTGCAAGATCCAATCACAACCTGTTCCTAAATTAATTCCTTCCTTCCTTCCTCTCTCTCCTTCCTCCCTCCCTCTTCTCTTCCCCTTTATCTTCCTTCCTTCCTCCCTTCCTCCTTCCTCCCTCCCCCTTTATCTTCCTCCCTCCCTCCCTCCTCCCTTCCTATTCCCTTCCTCCCTTCCTTCCTCCCTTCCTTCCTCCCTCCTTCCCTTCCTTTCTTCCTCCCTCCCTCCCTCCCTTCCTTCTTATCCCACCTGGGAGGAATCCGCTTGCAATGAAGAACAAACAGAAGCAGGGCCGTTGAGACCCCGGGGGACACCCAGTTGGAGCCTTGGGAGAGCCGTTTGTCAAGCACAGCTTGGGTGAGTGGCGGAGAATAAGCCCGACTTGAATGGAACGTGTGATGTGAAGGAATAAAAAAAGGAAGTGCCCTGAATAGATTTTTACCACCGTGAACTTGAAAAGAGAAACAAACTGAAATCAATAATGAACTTCTTGATCCTACTTACAGCACTTACAAGAGCTTAGATATTTTTGTCTGAAGGATGAAAGTTACTCATCAAAGTTGGATAATGTGACCAGTCTACTAGTCTCTCTCTCTCTCTCTCTCTCTCTCTCTCTCTCTCTCTCTCTCTCTCTCTCTCTCTCTCTCACACACACACACACACACACACACACACACACTTTTTCTCTCTCTTTCCTTCTCTCTTTCTCTCCCACTCTTTCTCTCCCACTGTCATTCCTTTTCCTTATTTCTCCCTCACTCTTTTTCTCTCTCTTTCGGTCTCTCTCTCCCCCCCCCTTTCTCACTCTTCCTCTCTCACTCTCTTTGTCTCTCTTTCCGTCTCTCTCACTCTTTTTCTGTCACTCTCATTTTTTCTCTCTATTTCTCCCAAACTTTTCCTTTCTTCATGTCTTTTTTTCTTTCCTCCTTTCTCCCTCTCTTTTTCTCTTTTTCACGTCTCTTTCTTTCTTTTTCTTTTTCTTTTTCTCTCTCACTCTTACTCTTTTTCTCTCATCTCGTGCTCTCACTCTTTCTCACTCTGTTTCTTTCTATTTCCCCCTCATCTTTTCCTTTATTTCTGTCTCTGTTTCTCCCCTCCTATCTCTTTCTCACTCTTTTTCTTTCTCTCTTTTCCTCTCTTTCCTTCTCTCCTTTTCTATCTCTCTCTTTCTCTCTTTCTCTTTTTCTCTATTTCTCCCTCACCCCTTCTCTCTCTCTCTCTCTCTCTCTCTCCTGGTGAATGTGTCAAGATATTACTGGAATGCTTCTCAGTTGGCTCTCATTTCCACACCATTTTGCATACATTTTATTCCAAATATGCCTGGTTTGGAATACATACACACTATTGGCAGATTCTGACACCCTCCTGCCATCTCTCTCTCTCTCTCTCTGCCTTCTCCATTGTCAAGAGCCAAACATGCCTCGGGGCGAAGATTTAGAGAATCTGCCATGTGGGGCTTTATCTCCTTCTCCGAGTTGAGAGGCCAAACACTTCATGTGCAAACACACTTTATCAGCGTAGTCAAAAGGACAAACTTATCCCTGCCAAACACTATTGTTCTTAATTGCCACATTATTGAAGAATTTTCTTTGCGACATCTATTTTATCCCTTTTCCTTTATTCATATTTAAGGAAAGCTTCTTGTCCTTCTGATTCCAGGTTGCTACATGACAGAGTTTTTTGAGGGGCTGCCACAATGAAGAGGGGGCCAAGATATTCTCCAAAGCACCTGAGGGCAGGACAAGAAGCAAGGGATGGAGAGAAGCAACCTAGAACTGTTCTGACCTAGGCTTCCCTAAGCAGGAAGCAGAGTCTTGGTCCCAGCAAAACCTCTTTTATTTACATGATTGTGAATTCCTTTCATTCACAGTCAGCAAGGCCTGTCCGAACAGTCTTTCAAAGGAATATTTATCAACACAGACCTTATCTCGCTTGGCAAGCTGCCACGTAACTACTTTTCAATGTAAGGCAAAACTTGGCACAGAGTCTCCCAGAGTCACGGAACAAACAAATTGTTTCCTCCAAAAGCCCCCTCCCTGTTTGCTCCTCTATTTTTCCCTATGGGACAGGCCAATCACCTCCAAGGTGTGGCTTTACTCTCAAGATGACCCAGCTTTCTTAGTTGTTCTTGCCTTATGGCAGCTCTGGGCATGTGCACACTGGGAACAGGCTCCAGCTGTTCCTCTGCCTCACTGCTGTCTAGCTCCCTCTCTGCCTCCGATGCAGAGCCCTCGTCCGAGCTTTCCCCAGCACACAGGTATGTCCCAAGTTCACCTCCAACCTCCTCACTGTCCGACTCTGCTGCCAGCTCTGGTGGCCGCTGGTGGGGCACAACAAGAACTAAGGAGAAATTTCCTGACAGTGAAAACAATTAATCAGTAGAACAACTTGCCTCCAGAATTTATGGATGCTCCATCACTGGAAGTTTTAAAAAGAGACTGGACAGCCATATGTCTCGAATGTATAGGGTCTCCTATAAAAGAAGACCCTGCCAACTCTATGGCTTAGGTCCGGGGTATTTGGTGGAACACCTGTGGCCAGTAATAGCTCCCCATCGCCTGGTGCACTCACACAGAGAGGGCCTACTTGGGGTCCCGTCGGCCAGGCAATGTCGGCTGATGGCCCTTAGGGAGCAGGCCTTCTCTGTGGGCACACCTACACTCTGGAACCAGCTCCCTTTGGAGCTCCGGGTAGCCCCCGACCTTCGTTCTTTCCACCGTGACCTTAAAACATGGTTGTTTCGCCAGGCTGGCCTGGACTGAATGGGATTTTAATGGGAATTTTAGTTTTTAGTGTTTGAATTTTAATCTGGACTGGTGTTATTGTTGTGAGCCGCCCTGAGTCCTCGTGGAGAAGGGCGGCATATAAGTCTGATAATAAACAAACAAACAAACAAACAAACAAACAAACAAATTCTGTTATTCTGTTAAGCATTTGTTTGATTTCCACTGTTTCCACAAAGCTGGGGATGTTTCAACCTCAATTTTACCTCAATAATGGGATCTGAGAACTTTACATGATCTTTGATTGGGGACACAGGATGGCATAATTCTTGATTGGCTGAGTTAGCAGACCCCAGATGATAAATAAAGAAGCTGTTATGGGGGAGGTAGTCATGAAACCGAATCCAGGAACCACCAGAAATTAACATCACATTTAAGTCACAAACATGCGGTATTTAGAAAAAAAAAATATGGTGCAAATGTTTTAGGAGCTATGTTAATACCAAAATAACCGTGTTATTTTCAATCTAAAAATTAAAACAAGTTCCAATTCAGATAGTAAAGTCCAGCCAATGAATCAACCAACCAACCAATTAACCCACCAAGTAATCTACAAAGCAACCAGTTGACCAAGCCAACCAACCCACCCACCCACCAACCAACCCTCATGTTAAATCATCTCTTGCAAAATAACGGTCATTAGAGATGACTTTTTAAAACAGTCGCCCGCACTGAAATGTGCCTTTACTTTCTCTTGCAACCAAATCCGTTATTTTCCGGGCTAACCATTTGAACCAAGCTCATTCCAACAGGCCAGAAGTTAAGATAAAGTTGAGAGAGAATGAGTTGGAGCATATTTTTTTTTTCATTTTCATTACATCTTCCCATGTGATAAACGTAGATTGCACCCTGGAGTTAGGGTCACTTTTAATGATTCCATTTTATTTAAGACTGAAAACATTAATTCCCTAACCTTTGTCTTCGTTTCAAAGATAGATAAAATGAAAGATGAATTCTGAACGCCTCGGAAATGATCGCACATGGACTGGAGCAGGGGGGGCACTTTTTCCCTGACAGGAATATGTAAGAAAACTATTATTTTGGAAACTGATTGCAATATGAAAAAATTATCTAACCTGTTGGAATGGATTTCTTGACCCATGCGTAGCTATATTAAAGGTATAATTTATTGCAATCTAAGTAAATTAGCATCAATTAGACAAGCTAAATTAAAGGGCACGTCACTAATAAACTTTACGCTAAACACGTTCCTTATACTAAGCCAGTTTTTTAAAAAAATGTTTAATAGAAATAGTATTTCAAAATAGTGTGCAACAGACAATCTAGAAATATCCTGAAACTTAGATGCAAAGGAAGTCCTGTGTATCACAGTAATATTAAAACCTTGGTCCAATACGGGTTGAAATAGCAATCCATATTCGGTTCTTAAGTTAATATCTCCGTGGATTCCTCCAGTTAAAAACTGGAGATCCCTGCAAATCTCACAAAAAGAGCATAAACACTAATGCGCAACTCTAAGGAGTCCCTACATTTTCCCCCCCGGGTCCTGGAGCTGTCCAAAGCATACTTTTTCCTTTTCTGGTCTTTGATCGTAAAAGAACTCCAAAGTTAAAGGAAACACCAAGATTTCTTAAAAGCTCATCAATACATTATCACATTATCCCCACCACCACCAAGCCACACCCACAGAACCGGTAGTAACAATTTTTTTTAAAAAAAATTGATTTATATGCCGTCCTTCTCCGGAGACTCAGGGCGGCTTACAATGGTTTAAGCAATAGCCTTCATACTTTTGTATATTTAAATGAAATTTTACATTTCACCACTGCTCCAGTCCCCTAATAATCTTTGTTGCTCTTCTCTGCACTCTTTCTTGGGTCTCACCATATATTTTTTTTCAGACTGACGGTGTCTCAGGTGTGAGAGAGGCAGGCATTCTGTAGAGATAGGAACATGTAGCTTCTTCCCCATTTGTTTTCCAGCTTGAAACCCATCCAGCAAGTCTGGACTTCAGAATTTAACACCTTAACTTTGTGCCATCAACTCAGTTTTGACCCGTCCTGCATCTTCCTATGTGCCTCAGCTACTTGGCCTGAGATCAGAAGAATTATGGTTGCTGGCATCCATCCATGGACAGATGGAGTTCCATCTTCCGAAACTCAAGGTGCTTTGAGAGTTCACTGCAACGGTGGTTTATTGCAGCTCCCTGAAGCAACCCGAGCTGCAAAATAGGCAAGTTACTAATTAGTGGCTTGCATTTACAGAAGGATCCCACCCCCCCACAGACCCCCGAGCTTCTATCTGAGAAAAACCCAAAGCCACAAGTGATAACCATTTTATTTTTGTTGTCTGGAAAAAAGGAAGAAAGCAAAAATAATAATAATACCTCTCCATCAGTTTGGTTCATTAACCTATAACTGTACAAAAGCAAGAGTCAATTACATTGCCACATCCGATGTGTGTAAAGATAATTACCCTGCAAAGATGATGTAAGGATGTCCATAAAGGCAGTCAAATGTGACCTATTAAATCAAGCTTGAGCTTATTATGGGTCAAAAAACTCATTTATGGGGCCAAGAACCTCATGGCTCTATGCAATCTACCCTGAATTCCTGGGGCATTTTTTTGTCCCCCTCTTCCGCAATAAACTTAAAATCTCCCTTTTCCTTTATTTCATGGCTCTGCTTAACTCATGAAGATGCATGTTTTAACTCGTTCTTTTCTTGTGGTCTTCTGCGGCAGGGGTCTCCAACCTTGGCAACTTTAAGACTTGTGGACTTCAACTCCCAGAATTCCTCAGCCAGCTTTGAACTCTGGGAGTTGAAGTCCACAAGTCTTAAAGTTGCCAAGGTTGGAGACCCCTGTTCTGTGACGTATTTCAGGATGGCTGAGTTGCCCTCAAGAGGATTTGGGGATCCAGATGAACAGCAGGGGTGAAATCCAATAGGTTCAGACAGGTTCTGGAGAACTGGTAGCGGAAATTTTGAGTAGTTCGGAGAACCAGAAAATACTACCTCTGGCTGGCCCCAGTGGGGTGGGAATGGGGATTTTGAAATATCCTTTCTCCAGGAGTGGGGAGGGAATGGGGATTTTGCAGTATCCTTATCCTGCCACGCCCACCAAGCCGCACTAATTTTCAGGGTAATATTTGTGGTTAACTGTAGATATTTTTGCAATATTGATGAAATGTATTTCCTTCCTTCCTTTCCTCACCCTTTTCCCTTCCTCCTTTCTTTTCCTTCCTTTCCTTTCCTTCCCTTTCCTCCCCTTTTTTCCTTCCTTCCTTCCTTCCCTCCCTCCCTTTCCTTTCTTTTCCTTTCCTTTCTTTTCCTTTCCTTTCTTTCCCTCCCCCTTTCCTCTTCCTTCCTTCCCTCCCTCCCCTTTCTCCTTCCTCCTTTCCTTTCCTTTCCTTTCCTTTCCTTTCCTTTCCTTTCCTTTCCTTTCCTTTCCTTTCCTTCCCTTCCCTTCCCTTCCCTTCCCTTCCCTTCCTCAACCTTTAGTAGCTCAAACTGCATTCCTCTCTCTCAGAACATCTACAAAAAAAAACCCTCCTCCATAATATCTTGCCACATACTAACCCCGAGTAATTGCACTGAAAAGCAGTGTTAGAGTACATGCAGGGAGGACCAATAACCTCTTGATTTCCATTTTGTGCAGAAAACAAAGTTTATAAGATTTTTCTAATAAGCCAACGTATGTGTGGTATAGTTCAAAGGTAGAAAGCAAAATAATTATTTTTCTCTGTATAGGTGTACACACACACACATTATGAAATATACAGCTAACATTTTAGTTGTTCAGATCCAAGGTTTGTTGCCCCAGAATGGACGCTGAACTTAATACAGCAGGATTTTTTCCCCCCTTGGGCAACCTGCAGTACAGGACAAATATCACTTAGGTTAATTTAATCTCCAGCAATCTTGATTGCATCCCTTAAGGCAACGCTTAGATGGGAGTTTGTTACAGTATTTTGCAAATCAAATTAAAGACTCTTATGTTAATAGATTTTAGAATGAGCTGACACATATTTTGCTCAGAGTCAGCTTCCCTATGGACCGGAGCAGGGCTCTATGGAGCAAAAATGGAAAAACGTTTAACTCTACTTGCCCTCCACAGAAGGAAGAATTAAAAACAACAACAACAACTACCCACAATAAAAATACGCAGCCTAATTCCAGGTTGCATGAAAAACTGGTACCAATTGGCATTGTTCATTAGAAAAGTGAATTCTATCGCAATTAATCAGTGGAACGACTTGCCTCCAGAAGTTGTGAGTGCTCCAACACGGGGAACTTTTAAGAAGAGATTGGACAACCATGTGTCTGAAATGTTATAGGGCTTCTGTCTTGAACAGGGGGTTGGACTAGAAGACCTCTATGTTCCCTCCCAACTCTGTAATTCTGAGTGTTGACCTTTCATTAGAAATGAACCATTAAAATGCTCAGAACTGAAATGCAACCAGAAAACTCTCCATCCTCAAGTCAGCTCTGCTTAGAAGAGTGATAGAAGAAGGAATAATTGAATGTCCCCATCTGTTTGTCTGGGAATTCTGGAACTGGTCATCCCCAGCTTATCTGTGGTACCAGAGTAGGAAGAAAAAAAAAACAAAAATGAAACTTGAATGGATGGTTTTCGATCACCAGAGAAACAATTGGCTGTTTCTTCAAAAGGTCTGTACCATTTTTTAAAAGCTATGGCTGTCCCAATGAGATTTACCAATGCTAATTAAACATACCTTGCTTAATAGTAGTAACTGTGAGAGGGATCTTGGATTCCTAGTGGACAATCATTTAAATATGAGCCAACTGTGTGCAGCAGCTGCCCAAAAAGCCAACCCAGTTCTAAGCTGCATAAACAGAGGGACAGAATCAAGATCACAAGAAGTGTTAATACCACTTTATAAGGCCTTGGTAAGGCCACACTTGGAATATGGCATGCAGTTTTGGTCATCACAATGTAAAAAAGATGTGGAGACTCTAGAAAGAGTGCAGAGAAGAGCAACAAAGATGATTAGGGGACTGGAGGCTAGAACCTATGAAGAATGGTTGCAGGAACGGGGTATGTCTAGTTTGATGAAAAGAAGAACTAGGGGAGACATGATAGCAGTCTTCCAATATCTCAGGGGCTGTCCCAAAGAAGAGGGAGTCAAGCTATTCTCCAACGGGTAGAACAAGAAGCAATGGGTGGAAACTAATCTAGGAGAGAAGCAACCTAGAACTAAGAAGTAATTTCCTGATAGAACAATTAACCAGTGGAACAACTGGCCTCCAGAAGTTGTGAATGCTCCAACACTGGAAGTTTTTAAGAGGTTGGATAACCATTTGTCTGAAGTGGTGTAGGGTTTCCTGCCTAAGCAGGGGGTTGGACTAGAAGACCTCCAAGGTCCCTTCCAACTCTGTTATTCTATTCTATATAATAAACATTTTCCCCTTCCCCAGTAAAATTTAACCAGTAGTCTGACATAGATGCCACATTCCAGGAAATTTAGCTGGAATCTAGCTGCAAATCCTGTTTAACACCTTTATTGTTCTACTTGGATTCACAAGGGTGCCTTCATAAAGAAAATGGCTTTTGTCTCCTTATTTAAATGGATGTTCCCACGAAAGGAGCTCTTTAAATCACACTTTTCGTGGTCTTTTACGAAAGGCTCGGTCTTGGTTAAATTTGCTTTGCTTTAAGCAGGTAATAAATACAGAACAGTGTTCCCTTCCATCTGTATATATTTTAATCGAATGTAATCATTTCACCCAGGCTCTGTAAACAGATTAGTAATAGAAAATGTGTCATAACAATTCCTTACTGCCGGATGAATTATCATTATTGTTTGGGCAGTGAAAATCCCCTCTGCTATCTCAAATTATCTTCCTTTTTAGCAGGGTACAATGTGTGAATCATTTCCATAATTATACTTGAGAGGGGGAAAAAAAAATCACAAGCCCGTATGATAACATCAATAAAGAAGCCCATCCTTTGACATCTTGCTTGGCTATTGATGCATTTCCATGACACCCTATAAATAGCTATGGAGCTTCTCGGGGGTTTTTTTTCCCAGAAGACATTTTGCTTCTGACCCAAGAAGCTTCTTCGGTTCTGAATGAATGGTGGAAAATGGAATGCTTTACCTTCCTTGCAGCCCTGCGGTCTTTAAGCCTCTTTCTGAGAGTCGTTGAGACCACTTGGAGGCCACCTCAAATGATGCAAGAGTTTGAAAAGATTTTGAAGGAAATAATGGCAGACTATAGGAGTCAGGTGACCCTGAAAACACAGATAAACTTCCAAGTGGCCTCAATGACTCTCAGAAAGAGGGCTAAGGACCAGAGGATGGTGCAAGGAAGATCAATCTTTCCATTTCCCACCATTCAGTCATAACTGAAGAAGCTTCTGGGATGAGAAGCAAGTTGGGTGGACTTCCTACTCCCAGGATTCCCTCAGCCAACCCCAAGCATCTTTGGGACAACCATGATTTGGAAGACTGAGAAGCTCCATAGACACTTAAGATAGGTGGACTTCAACGCTCAGAATTCTCCCAACCAACCTCAGGAACTTCCTCACCATCCAGTCAGAGCTGAAGAAGCTTCTGGGATGAGAAGTGAAACGTTTTCAAGGAAAAACAAAGATGTCCGGTTGCCTTTTGAAAAAGCACCTTTGGGACAACGATGACCTGGATGATTGAGAAGCTCCATAGACATCTGTCTTGTTCTTTGAGGTTTAATATAGTCTTTGATGGCTTATCCTTGCTTTTGTATGGTACTTTACACTCTAATCGTGCAAGCAGCGTGAGGAAATGAATTCATTTCCATGATCCTCTATGCCGAAGTGGAAATCTGTCAACATTTGGGTGTTGCCGTGCTAATTCATCCACCAAGGGACAATATGCGTGTCGCTGAGCTTTCTAATTTACATGCAGGAGACAACAGCATCCGTGTCTTCTCCTCTTATCACGATCTGCTTTCCTTTCCTGTTTTGGCTTTGCTTTTGCAGTTGCTGATGTAAATGCTAATGCTCGTGTCAAATCAAGATTAATTCGATTTGCATCCTCTTTGTTCTAATGATGTATTTCATTTCTGCTGCCCAGGCAAGTTTTGTTTTAAATCACATCTGTATTTTGCCATAATAATGACAAAAAAATTTGCAGCTCAGGAAGAAAGAAAGAAAGGAGGGAGGGAGGGAGGGAGGGAAGGAGGAAAGAAAGAAGAAATGGAGAAAGGAAGGAAAGAGGGAGGGAGAGAGGAAAGAAGGAAGGAAGGAGGACATGGAGGAAAGAAAGAAGACATGGAGAAAGGAAGGGAGGGAGGGAGGAAGGCGGGAAGGATGGATGGATGGATGGATGGAAGGAAAGGAGGGAGGGAGGGAAGAAGGAAGGAAAGAAGACATGGAGAAAGGGAGGAATGAAAGAGGGAGGAAAGAAGGAAGGAAGATATGGAGGAAGGAAGGAAGACATGGAGAAAGGAAGGAATGAAAGAGGGAGGAAAGAAGGAAGGAAGACATGGAGGAAGAAAGGAATGGAGGAGGGATGGAGGCAGGGAAAAAGGAAGGAAGGGAGGGTGGGAGGAAGGAGAGAATGAAGGAAGACATGGAGGAAGGAAGTAAGACATGAAGAAAGGGAGGGAGGGAAGAAGGGAGGGAAGAAAGAAGGAAGGCCCTTCAACCACTTACTCATACCCTAGTCATCACATATTGCAATCTGCTATACATTCATGCTACCCATCAAGACCACCCAGAAGCTGGAGATGACTCAAAATGCAACAACACAAGCACTTACAGATGCCTATCAGCATGCTGATGTCCCACCACTGCTACACAAGCTGCGGTGTTTGACAATCCATTTCCAAATTCAATAAAAGGAGCTGGTTATGACCTACAAAGCAATGTAGGATACAGGGCTTGGATATCTCAACTCCGCTCACCTCCAATTTCTAGCCCACCTTATGTCTTCTGGCAGAGTGGGGGCACTCCAGGTCCCCCTTTATTAAATATTGTCCTCTGGGGAATCATGCCTTCTCTGTCATGGTTTCCATTCTCTGGAAGAGCATCTCCCCAAAGATAAGGACAGCATCCTTTCTGCTAGGTTTGTGGAAAGCTCTTAAAATCTGGCTTTGATCCTGGGATCTTCTCAGGGGTGGGATTCAGCCAGTTCGGGAAAACAGGTAGTTAAGGCCAGTGGCTGGGCCCACCCTCCCACCCTGGTGCTGCCCCATCATATACAATCGCCGTGTTTTTGACGCAACATGCATGTATGCAAGGCGTGCACAGGCTCACATTTTCGATTCTGGGCGAACCGGTTGTTAAATTATGTGAAGCCCACTTCTGGATCTTCTGCATTTGGGGGAACCTTCCTTATTTTGTTGGCATTTAGATCATTTGCGTCTAAGCTCTGGTTTAATATTTTATCTGGTTTTAGATTTTTTTATGCTGCCCAGAATCCACCAAAATTAACTGCGTTTACCTAAAGAGGAAAACAAAGAGAAAAGAAACATTTGCACACATTCCTAGCACAATTTTAGAGGGAGGGATCTGACCCAGGTTCTGGGCCCATAACCTGACCTCAGGTCATTCCCCTTTTTGGAGGAATTTTCACCCAGAGAGAGAAAAACCCCAAGATCTCCGGTGGAATCTGTCATCCCCATCAGGTGGCGGATTTAGAATAACCTAGATAGAAGCTGGGTTGTTGGGGATTCACCCGCCGCCCACTCCCCCCAAAGCAGGAAAGGTCACCATCAGAACAGCTTGGAGGTCGCTGGTTTAAATCTCAGCTAATCCTCTTTGTCAGTCTAAAAGCTGTGATCGGAGGGCTTGTAGCAACCGGAAACATTTCCTTGAAGTTTAAAGTCATCATTAACCTTAGGCAAAAGGCACCCAAAAGGCTTTGAAGGGTAGGCGGGCAGGAAAAATTACACTTGTAACGACTTTGGATAATTGGTTGAGTGTGTTTGCCGTTAGAATTAACCGGAACACCAACTAATGCGAAGAGAGAGAGAGACCAGTGTTCTTTTGACAACAGAAAATTAGATGGCAATTAATAAACTTTAGTCATCATCATGATCAGATTAACCGGTCAATCTGGGAAATGATCTTTTCAATTAATCCGCGTCTCTGTTAACAATAAGCAGCGTGCTGTGCTCACCAGTAACCGTGGATATCTATTCAAACATGAGCAGCCTGTAATACTGGAGACTAAAATATATAAAGTTGCTGGAACTGGGTAGGTCTAGTTTAATGAAAAAAAGGACGAAGAGTGACCCGGGAATAAAACCCAGTTAATAGAAGCCATCCTGCCATCTTGGTTTCACATTAGAACAGCTGCAGAACTAAAAGACTTGGTTCACTCCATGGGAAGATGTTGTAAGGCCGTCATTCCTGCTAAAGGTTACCCAATTAAGCTTTAACTGACATGGTGATCATTTTTGTGTATCTCATTTTTTCTATGGTGAACATTTTTGTCTATTTCGTTTTTCCTACGTGTTTCACTTTTCTTCTTTATACTGTAACTGCTATTCTATAGCAAATCCTCCATAAAAGCTACTGCATTACATTCTTGATTAAATTATCTTTCCACTGATATTTAATTTTATGGTACTACTCAAAAAAAAAAAAAAAAGAAGTGGTGTTATTAGCTAGTTTTAGAAAATACACTTTTTCCCAAAAGGTTTCCACAATTTTGGCTAATATTGTAGAAAATCACACGTTTTGTCTTAGTTGCATTCAAAGTTCGACATGTCCATCCTTTAATCAACTTTATACTGTCTTTCAGCCACAACAGATTTTTTTTTTCATTGTCCCAACTAATAGATTATGAAGATGACAATATTACGTTCGCCTTCCTGCTCCAATTATATGTTGGGAGAGTAAGTGCATATGCAGTATGTTCTCAAGGAGAACCTTATGCCTTGTTCCTCAAAGGTAGCCCCATTTTCTGTCTTCATGCAATATAATCAGCTCCATTATCAGCCTAAGGGCTACAATGAATGGCTCGCGGAATATCAGGCTGAGGAACAGGGGGATAGAAGAAAAAAATAGGAGAGATGCAGGTTATGGGAAAGAAAAAAAAATGTGGGATACTGTTGTGGTCCAACAGCCAAATCAGATGAGGAGGAGGAGGTGTGGGAGTCAGGGCCAGCATCAAAGCAACCTGAGAGCTCCGAGGGAGAAGAGGGAATGGAGCTGGCAGAGAGAGAAAGACAGAGACGGAGCCTGCGCCATCTGTCAGCCCTCAGATGGAGAGTCAACACCCCCCAGGTTTGGAGGTGGCTGATGAAGAAGAAGAGGAACAGCTGGGTCCAGTGCCTGACACACGGATGCACAGAAGGCAGAGGAGAGGAGAGCAATGGAAATCCGTGGGCTGATCCTTGGGACAGAAGAGCCACCGCTATTAGCGAGGCCCCATCCTAGCTCAGGGGATCAAAGGCAGGGGTTGGAGATGAATAGATGTGGCAGACAACTATTCATCTCTCCTGCCACAGACTTGTCAGCCTGTTGTGAACTAGACTCAAACAAACCTATTTTATTATAACAGCTGGGAATTACTTCATTCCCAGCTTAGTCCAAATTAATTCCAAAACAAGTCCTTCAGAAAAAGCTTATCACAAACCTTTATCTTCTTTGGCACCCTGACAAAGGCCATTCTTGGCAAAGCCCCATGAAATTCAGAAACAAGAGACGCCGACTGGAAAACAGATTTAGCAATGTTGCTTTCCTACAAAGAGCCCATGAGCCTTTGCTGCTCTTTTAAACCTTATGGGAGGGGCCAATCATCTCCTGGCCTTACTCCCAAGTCGTCCTTTTTGCTTTAGCTGCTCTTGCCTTCTGGCAGCCCTGCGCATGCGTGCACTAGGAACAGGCTCCTCCTGTTCCTTTGCCTCTCTGCTGTCCGCCTCTGGAGGCTCCGGAGTCCGCACATCGCTCCCAGATGGCCCTGGCCCCATCTCTGCCTCTGATGCAGAGCCTTCATCCAGGCCTTCCCCTGACACCAGGACTGGCCCATGTTCCTCCCCAGCCTCCTCACTGTCCGACTCTGCTGCCAGCTCCGCAGGCTGTGGCGGACCACAACATAGCCTGAGAGAGAAACATTTTGCCAGGGCTGCTGGCGCTCCTAATAAAGGAATTATTGATTTAAATACAGAGGGTTTATCGTGTTTGGAGAGCTGGCTCAGAACAGATACATACTTGATATCTGGAGAATGAAGTGGAGAGAGGAAAGAAAAGGGAGAAAGCGTCTATAGTTATTTTGCCTGTAATCTTGAGAAGCTGTTGGCCGAGCAGAGATGTCAGAATCTCCCATCTTTCTTCTACCTCCTGAAGGCCTCAGTTTCAGAGTTAATTGGCATGACTCTTGTCTTGCCTGAACTGGCCACTTGCTGCATGACATGGTTGAAGGGAAAATAATCATTTTTCCAGCTCTTTGTCTTGCAAGGGAAGCAAGCGGGTTTCTTTCTAGCTCTGACATCTTGTTAAACTGGAGTCTTTGGGGGTCATAACAACCACTCCATGGGCCTCTTATTATACTTCCTTACTCGCTGGTAATTGGGATATACAGTAGTGGCCAAAATTGTGGAAACCCTTTGGGAAAAGTATATTTTCTAAAACTAGCTAACAACATCAATTTTTTTGGGAGGGGGGAGTCGTACCAGTAGTAGGTTGCTACCTGTTCCCCCTGGTTCGTGTGAACTGATAGTGGCGGTGATGGGAGGCCCCGCCCACCCACCCAGATGTCGTCAAAAATGCTCTGCCCATGCGCAGAAGCGCCATGCACTCACTATTGGGAATGTGCAGGAGCGAGCGCACCTGCACACTCCCAATAGCAAACCGGTAACACCGGGATTTGAAACCCACTACTGAGTGGTATCATAAAATTAGATATCAATGGAAAGATAATTGAGTCAAGAATGTAATGCAATAACTTTTATGAAGGATTTGCTATTAGACTGGTTCGCCGTGCACCGAAAATGTCAGCGTGCGCGGCTTGCACACATGTGCACGGCTTAGAAAACATGGCTAAATAGGATGGCTCCCGATTCACCCGAACTGCTCCAAACCGGATGAATACCACCAATGGTACTTGGTCTATGAACGCCATACAAACATATGAAGAAGGACATCTTGAAACTTTGCTGAAAATTAGAGTCTTATCCAGTACAGTGGATATGACTAAAAGTCTTGTATTCAATTAAATTGCTGACACATTTGGGGAATCACGTGACACACTCACCCTCAGGGACACTGCAGCCATCATAAATATGAGCTAGTTGTCAAGCATATGAATGCAAATCACATGACATTGGGGAATTGTTGCATAAGTGTGAAAAAGCCTGCCCATCTTGAAGTTGTTAAGGTGGATAAAATATTACCGTTTTTCTATTCAAGGATGGTTACCATATTTTTGTGGGCAGCAAAGCTGGCTGGAGAATTCTGGGAATTGACATCCGCCATGAGTCTTAAAGTTGCCAGTGTTGGACACCCCTGTTTTCAACAGTCCAAATAGTTCTATTCAGGGGGTGCTATTCACTTACCTTCGCTCCCGGTTCACAAATGTGAGCGCACGCGGGGGTAATGGATTTCAATTTTCTTCACTACCGGTTTGCTATTGGGAGAGTGTGGCACTTCTGCACAAATGCAGAGTTTTTGAAGACATTCGGGCAGGTGGGCGGAGCTTCCAGCCACCGCTACCAGTTTGTACGAATCGAGGCAAACCGGTAGCAACCCACCACTGGCGCGCGCCTCCTCCATGCATCTGCAGAGCCTTCTGCGCATGTGCAGAGGGTCAAAAATTGGACGTGATGATGTCCAGGTGGGTGGGTGGAGCCTCCCGCCACCAGCGCTACCGGATCGTGCGATCCGGATAGAACCGGCTGAATTTCACCACTGGTTCTATTGCCGATAACTACGCTTACAAGCTTTCCTTAAATCCACCTTTGCCTCACCTCACCAAGAAAGTAGACAGTTGCCCAGAGTGGCGTAGGAGGCTAATGCCTCCTACTAAGGCAGCATTCAACATCCAGCTGCCTGCAATTACTGCAAGTTCAATTCTCCCCAGGCCCAAGGTCGACTCAGCCTTCCATCCTTTCTAAGGTGGGTAAATTGAGGACCCAGTTAGCTGACTTTGTATAAATATACAAAAGTATGAAAACTATTGCTTAACGCATTGTAAGCCATCCTGAGTCTCCGGAGAAGGGCGGCATATAAATCAAATTTTTTTTTTAAAAAAAAAGCATTCAGAAGACCAAAAAAAAAAAAAAAAAAGAATCCAGTCAAAGCACGTCCCGTTTGAACAGCTCAAACGACGATATCAAAGAATAAAACAGAATAAAGAAGAATAAAACAGATGAGCTATGTATTGTCGGGGGAAAAACCAACTGATATGCGCTTCGGCCACCGGGAAGGTGGAACTGCCTTCTGCACTGTCGTCCAAGCCCTTAAATTTGACATTAATTTACCTACTTGATTTCGGAGTGGTTGAAAATAGCTGGATTTCCCTCCCTAGGGGTGGTAGGGAGTGAGAAGTCAATTGTTATTCCCTATATCAGTTACACTGGTAAAGTCCCTCACTGTATTTTATATAATGTGCTATCTGCAGAAAGGCAGATAAGAATTTGATTTAACATCCAATTAAAAGCCGCCATTGAAAAATTACTTCAAATAAACCTTTTATTTTCTTTAATCAGTCTTCAATTCAAGCCTTCCCTTAGACCTAGTGAACCAGATACCGGCCCTCATGAATTTTGATTAAAAAAATTCGAGCCTATTTCTAACTTAAAGCAGATTTTTTTGGGGGGGAAGGGGTTGTTGTTGCACAGTTTGATAGAAATTTAATAAATCTATGAATTTACACCAGTGTCATTTATCATTTTTTTCCCCTCCACAAGGCTGGCCTATTATGCCCCGGCAGTAAATTATGAGGCAGCCAGCAAACCAAAACTTTTCAGTCTGATACTGCCGAAGAGATATAATCACCACCATTGAACCATATAATTATAGGCGAATATGAAACTGTGAAACATTAGGTCCCTGTTTTGAATATATAATGGCCAGCCTTTGAGAGGCAGCGAAGATTTCTAGCTGATCTAATATAGTTCAGTTTACCGTCGTATTGAACAATTTGCCTTTAATGAAAATGACAGCAGAGCGTTATAAAGAAAAAAAGCAGCAAGCTTTTGTCAGAATCATTAGCGGAATTTCCCTTGAGCGGCGATAAACAAATCACGAAACCAAGTAATCATCCTTCAGGCTTTAGATTTAGCAATTGTTTCTTCTGAGAAAGCCGTGGGGGTGATTGCCCATTTGTTTTCTTGGGGTGTTCAAGACTAGAACTGGGTGTTACATTGAGTGGAGGAGGGTTGACGGGAAGCGAACCACAGAAAGAAACCAGTTTGGGTCAGCTGATCACTTAGTAAGTCACGTGACCCAGTTGGATGGTCAGTTTGATTTATAGGAGATTTATGGGGGGAGTGGCCAGTCAGTGAGAAAGGTTCTGTGTGGACTTCTTCCAGGTGCAAACTTGGAGTCCCAGCCTTTTCACAAGGACCATGCAAGTTGGACAGTTCTGGGAATTGTTCCACGGTTTTGAAGGGCACCAAGTTTGTGACCATCTGGTTGATCTGACTAAGATCTGATCAACCAGAAGTTCCCAAACTGGGTGCCCTTCACATCTGGTTGATCTAAGATCTGGTCAACCAGATGTTCCCAAATGGGGTGCCCTTCACAACTGTACAACAGTTCCCAGAACTGTCCAACCTGCATGGTCCTTGTGAGAAGGCTGGGAGTTCAAGTTTGCACCTAGAGGTCCATGCAGAACCTTTCTTACAGACTAGCTACTCCCCATGAATCTCTACTAGGTGCTAAGAAAATCCATGATCCTTCCAGTATTTAGTGGCTCTCCCAGGAGGATCTTTCTAGGCCAGGTCCTTCTCCCATATGGTGATAATACAATTAATACAAGATAATACAATGAAAATACAAGCTGAGTGGACACAACCTTGTAGATGACCCTCACTCTGTCAAGGATCTTGGAGTACTCATATCTAATGATCTAAGTGCCAAAGCCCACTGCAACAACATCGCCAAAAAGGCATTAATAGTTGTAAACCTAATCTCCAGTAATATTACACTACTAACCAGAGCATACAAAACATTTGCTAGACCAATTCTCGAATACAGCTCATCTGTCTGGAACCTCCATTGCATATCGGAGATTAATACAATTGAGAGAGTCCAGAGATATTTCACGAGAAGAGTCCTCCACTCCTCTGCTCACAACAAAATATCTTATTTTTCTTATTCTGGTGAATATCTTATTCACCAGACATGAAATTCTAGGCTTAGAAAACTTAGAACTACGCCGCCTTCGGTATGACCTAAGTGTGGCTCATAAAATCATCTGCCACAACGTCCTACCTGTCAATGACTACTTCAGCTTCAACCACAACAATACACGAGCACACAATAGATACAAACTTAAAGTGAACCGCTCCAAACTCAACTGCAGAAAATACGCCTTCAGCAACAGAGTAGTCAGTGCCTGGAATGAACTACTGGACTCTGTGGTTTCATCCCCAAACCGCCAAAACTTTAACCTTAGACTGTCTACTGTTGACCTCACCCCATTCCTAAGAGGTCTGTAAGGGTGTGCATAAGAACACCAGCGTGCCTACCATCCCTGTCCTAATGTTTCCTCTATTCGTATCTATTTTATGTATTCAATTCACGCTTATACTTATATATATATTACCTAATACATTCTTGACAAATAAATAAATAAATTAAATAAATAAAAGCGCTATCCCATGGAATCTCGGTAATGCTGCCCCATTTTCCGAGAAAGTGCATTCTTCTGATTTCTTCCTCCGGATAAAATGTGAACTAGCAACTCACCGCGGACCTATTTACTACTAAATCAACCATGAAACCATTGGCCAGAAGTCAGACTCTTGAATTTTACATTATTGTCATTAAATGAACTTCATGAAACATTTATTGGTTCTCTCAGCTTATCTTCTATTACATGGGGGGGGGGGGGCGGGAAATGGAAGGAAAAAAAATACTTTACCAGACAAGAAATAGCCATGTCCTTTGATATTTGGTGGGACTAGATTGGCATGGATGTATAGCCTTAGTTGAAATGGATTAAGGAATTATTTGAGCATGAAATGTAAAAACGGCTACCTGGTAATTGAACCCCAGAGGTTCTTCTCTTGATGTTGAGGTCCTTGTCTACTGGGCCTTTTTTTTTTAGCAATTTCATGACTTTTGAGGTTGAAAGTCTCGGCAGGGCAATGACTCAAGATCCATTCGTATAGGATACTGTCAAAAATCGTGCTGCATTTTTTTCCCTCCTGAAGCACACCTGGGCAAAAACATCTGCAGTTCTTTACTAACCAACATTTAAGTCTTTATGTTGCTCAGGAAAGCAAGTTTGCAGCTGCTGTTCCATCTTCCTCAGATCACATCTGTGTGTGTTGTCTATTTGTGTGTGTGTTCATTCTCCACTAGGCCCAGGGTGATTCTGAAGGCTTCACAAATGGCTTTCATTATTCAAAACAGGAAAAAAAAATCTGTCTGATAAATACCGCTGCTCCCTGGAACACACCTTTTCCCCTTTATAAAGTTATAAATCAACACATGTGGGGGTTTTTAAAAGGCATCCAAGAGGTTCATGGAAAAGTTATTTTCAAGATGTTACCCGTTTCCACAATTTCCTACACATCGTGAATGGCTCCACTAACAGGGTCAAAAGTTACCGTGGGAATTCTAAAGTCCCATCTCCAGAAAATGTCTGGTATCTCAGGAGATGCTCTGGTGATGTTACTAGGTAACAGTGATGATGTTACCTGGTTGGGTAACGAAACATCTCCAAGAAAAGCATCAAGCTCAAAGAGCACCAAGGACCAAGGGTGATATTCATCAGGTTCTGGAGAACTGGTAGCGGAAATTTTGAGTAGTTCGTAGAACCGGCAAAGGCCACCTCTGACTGGCCCCTGGTGGGAATGGAGATTTTGCAGTATCCTTCCCCTGCCATGCCCACCAAGACACGCCCACAGCACCGGTAGTAAAAAAAATGGAATCCCACCACTGCCAAGGAAACCACAATACTGTTATCTTTTTCCCAGGCAGTTGTCACTTCATGAGGAATATTTCCATTGGAGCTTCTTTCTTAGATGGAATGAGAAGCAGAGCAGCCCTGATGGGATCCAAATGGACAACAAAACCAATTCTGCCTTCGGCATTGCGTTTCAAACCAATCCAACTTTGGGATCAACTCCAAAGGGAGACAGAGACAGAGATATCTGCATTGTGTTCCCTGACAAAATACTGCTATAATGTGGATTGCTGTGTGCAGAATAATTTGTAAATGTCTCATTAAAATGTGCTTTTTGTTCATATTTTTTTTTCTTTTTCACCTCAAACCAGGCTCATCTGCTTCCTGGCTATTTTTGTTTTTTTTCCAGGGAGAAAATGTCACATTTTGCTGTCAGACAATATAAATAACCTTTACAGTTCCCTCCCTCCCTTCCATGCCCTCCACAAGCTTCTGCCCTGCTTTCTCCCTGATTTATCTTGCACGGAGAAGGTTTGTATCTACAGTCTATAACAGGGATCTTTAAGAAACTGGATAATTGGTATCGGCTTGAAGGGAGAAGGAAAGAACCAAAGAGTGGATTTTCACTAGACAGCTGTAAAGGAGACACAGAGAGAAATATACTAGATAGATAGATAGATAGATAGATAGATAGATAGATAGATAGATAGATAGATAGATAGATAGATAGATAGATAGATAGACAGACAGACAGACAGACAGACAGACAGACAGACAGACAGACAGATCGGTAGGTAGGTAGGTAGGTAGGAAGGTAGGTAGGAAGGTAGGATAGACAGACAGACACATGATAGATACAAAAAGATGATAGATAGATAGATAGATAGATGATAGATAGATAGATAGATAGATAGATAGATAGATAGATAGATAGATAGATAGATAGATAGATAGATAGACAGACAGATCGGTAGGTAGGTAGGTAGGTAGGTAGGTAAGTAGGTAGTAGGATAGACAGACAGACACATGATAGATACAAAGAGATGATAGATAGATAGATAGATAGATAGATAGATAGATAGATAGATAGATAGATAGATAGATAGATGATAGATAGATAGATAGATAGATAGATAGATAGATAGATAGATAGATAGATAGATAGATAGACAGACAGACAGATCGGTAGGTAGGTAGGTAGGTAGGTAGGTAGGTAAGTAGGTAGTAGGATAGACAGACAGACACATGATAGATACAAAGAGATGATAGATAGATAGATAGATAGATAGATAGATAGATAGATAGATGATAGATAGATAGATAGATAGATAGATAGATAGATAGATAGATAGATAGATAGATGATAGATAGATAGATAGATAGATAAAGACAGTCAGATATAGATAGATAATTAGAGATAGATAGATAGATAGATAGATAGATAGATAGATAGATAGATAGATAGATAGATAGATAGATAGATAGATAGATAGATAGATAGATAGATAGATAGATAGATAATAGAGATAAACAGGCAGACAGACAAACAGACAGACAGATGACATATAGATACAGAGAGATGATAGATAAATAGATAGACTGGATGGATGGATGGAGGGATGGATGGATGGATAGATGGATGGAGATAGATATAGACAGATAAATAAATAGAAAGATATAGATAAATAGATGATGGATGGATGGAGATAGATAGATAAATAGAAAGATATAGATAAATAGATAATGGCTGGCTGGCTGGCTGAATGGATGGATGGAGATAGATAATGATAGATAGACAAACAGACAGACAGAGAGAGAGAGAGAGATAGAGAGAGATAGAAATAGTAATTCCCAAATACTATTATATATCATAACACAGGTATCATCACTTTTATGCCACGACGGTTTGTTACATAGGGCACTGCTTTGAATTGCATTGGATATGGTGAAGGGGGAGGCAGGGAATCTGATGAATGCCAATTGCTCAGAATTGTGGTTTCCTTCTGAGGCATCAGCTGGGAGACTTAATATTTCTCCCAGCCCTTGGGAACGAGAAGGATGATCTCTTTGGAGCCTAGGCAGTACAGAAAACACTCCCTCCAGGCAAGAGGTGAGATCACAGTGGGACTTGACTGGCTACAGGAAAGAGTAGTGCTCCTCCAGAGATTTCAGCTTTCCTCATTCCTTGTGTTTCCTCTGCTATTTTGGTTCCCAGACATGGTCAGAAAGTCTGGCAGATTGAGGCTGTCCCTGTTCGCTCTCTCTCTCTCTCTCTCCCTCCTTTCCTTTCCTCTCCCTTCCCCCCCTCTTCCTTTCTCACTCTCCTTCTCTCTGTGTCTTTTTTCTCCCTCTTCTTTTCTCCCTCTCCCTTCCCTTTTTCTCTCCCTCCCTCCTTCTCTCTGTCTTTTTTTCTCTCCCTTTCTCCCACTCTTTCTTCTCTCTTTCTCTCCCTCTCCCTGTCTTTCTCTCCCTCTCACCCCTTTCTCCATTTCTCCTCACTTTTCCTGTTTGTCTCTCTCTCCCCCCTCTCCCTTTCTTGCTCTCTTCTCCCTCTGTCTTTTCTCTCTCTTTTCTTTCTTTCTCCCTTTCCCTTCCCTTTTTCTTTCCTTCTCCCTTCCCTCTTTCTCTCCTTCTTCTTCTCCCTTTCTCTCTCTCTCCCTTTTTCCTGCTCTCTTTCTTTCCATCTCTCCATTTCTCCCTCTCTTTCTCTCTCTACCCTCTTTCCTTTTCTTGCTCTCTCCTCCCCTTCTCTGTCTTTTTGTCTCTCTCTCTCTCCCTTTTGCCCACTCCCTTCCCTTTTTCTTTCCCGCTCTCCTTCTCCCTCTCTTTTTTCCTCTCTCCGTTTGTCCCTCACTCTTCCTCTCTTTGTCTTTCCCTTCCTCTCCCTTTCTCCTCCCTTGCAGAGTTTCAAATAGATTTTTCTCAAGCTTCAAGCAGATTTGAAAATGAAGTGACTTGGCATTTTCCCCTCACCTGAGATTGGTGTCATTACAATGTACACTAGCACCACCGCAACATTTTTCAGTGCCTGGTATGTGATACTCAAGAAGAAGGGGGGAAAAAAACCCCTTTAATTTTCCATAAAGCTTGATTTCTTTCCATGTCTATTTCCAGGCAAGGTGCACTGGTGACATTTGAGGATGTGTAAGTGAAATTACGAAAAGGAAACAGTTGTTTGGCCTGGCACCGGGCCCAGGTGAAGGAAACACAAATCCTTCAGCTACAAAGACACAACAAGCTGTGCTGTAGCAAAACGATTAAGTCAATGGACAAGTTTAAGGTTATGTAAACCAACATATAGACCTGTTTCACTCAAGGAAGGAGGTTTAGAGCCACCCCTATATTTTCCCTCCTCATTTGCTAGTTTCCAAGATGCACAATGAGAATATACCTGTTGAACAAAACTCCGCATTGGTGACAGGAAGGGCATCCGGCCATTAAAACACTTGGCTAGCTCTATTCAGTTGCGCAGACTCCATCCTGCAAGGGACTATGAGGTTGTAGAAAAAATGCTTTTAAAAGGCTCTGACGATCCCAGCTGAGCCGCACAATCATCAGAAGCTTTTTTTTTTTACTTTTAAAAGCATTTTTTTCAGCTGAAGAGGTTGTAGAAAAAATGCTTTTAAAAGTTTTTTTTTAAAAAAAGTCTCATGTGGTGGGCAGAGTAAGCGAGCAGTGACCAGGCCGGAGACAAGTTTGGGAGCATGGCCAGCCAATGTTACTACTGGTTCTCCGAACTACTACAATTTTTTACTACGGTTCTTGCGAAGGTGCTTTGGAGAATAGCTTGACTCCCTCTTCTTTGTGGCAACCCCTGAGATACTGGAAGAGTGCTATCCTGTCTCCCCTAGTCTTTCTTTTCATCAGACTAGAGATACCCAGTTTCTGCAACCGTTCTTTCTATGTTTTAGCCTCCAGTCCCCTAATCCTCTTGGTTGCTCTTCTCTGCACTCTTTCTAGAGTCTCCACATCTTTTTTACATTGTGGCGACCAAAACTGGATGCAGAATTCCAAGTGTGGCCTTACCAAGGCCTTATAAAATGGTATTAACACTTCACGTGATCTCGATTCTAACATCTCCCTTATCCTCTCTTTGTCTGTATGTTGGCGGGTCAGCAAAGCAGAAGAAACTGCTTCGGGGTTGACGAGGTTGGGGATGGTGAAAAATACACTTTCAAAAGTGAGAAAAAATAGAGCTAAGCTTCGTTTTGTCTGGGGATTTAAGCTTTTCACAGGCAGCTTCTGACGAGGAGGAGGAGGCTGAAAGGCAGGTAACAGTGAGATGACACCATATATATATATATATAGATATTTGAACGGGAACTCTTAGATAATGCCACATCAGCTCAGAATGACGGGATTCCACAACATACCAGAGCAGGTTAAAATGGGACTAGGTAGTTTTTGATTCATCTGTGCTAGAGCAAAAATGGCAAACCTTTTCAGCACTCAGTGCCCAAACCAGAATGCACATACATGTGTGTGCATGTGTGTATATGTATGTGCATTTGCATACATGTGCATGCATGTGCATACATGTGCATACACGTGCATGTGGGAGAGTGCCATAAACCCGAAGACCAGCAGACTGGTACGTGCATGCCTATTTTTTGACTGCTTTTCAAGCCGTTTTTTGGGCTGTTTTCCGGCGCTCCGGCAGCCGTGAAGACCAGCTGGCAATGGCAAGCATGTCCACAGAGAGGGCTTCACATGCCACCTTTGGCACGTGTGCCACAGGTTCGCCATCACAGTGCTTGAGGAACCCAACTGCTGACTTAGCCCAGCTGTCTCAAAACAAGACAGCTCTTCCTCAACCTCAACAGGTCTTCTGAAAATCTAGGGAGATTCTCAGTCTTTCAGGTCATGGTTATCCCAAAGGTGCTTTTTTCCCCGGACTTTCTTGTTTTTCTTTGAAGACATTTCACTTCTGACCCGAGAAGCTTCTTCAGCTCTGAGAGAAGCTGCCTCTTTGTAGAACTAATAAGAAATGTCCAGACAGAATTATTAATCGGTGGAATGACTTGCCTCCAGAAGTTGTGGGTGACCCAATACTGGACGTTTTTAAGAAGAGATTAGACAAAAATATTGTCTGAAATAGTATAGAGTCTCCTGCTTAAGCAGGGGGTTGGACTAGAAGACCTCCAAGGTCCCTTCCAACTCTGTTATTCTGTTATATGTCCATCTTCCTTTTTTGGAGAATGACAAACTTGAAAAAGCAGGGGTGAAATCCAGCAGGTTCTGACAGGTGCTGGAGAACCGGTAGTGGAAATTTTGAATAGTTTGGAGAACCGGTAGCAGAAACTTTGAGTAGTTCAGAGAACCGTCAAATGCCACCTGTGGCTGGCCCCAGAGTGGGGAGGGAATGGAGATTTTGCAATATCCTTCCCCCAGGAGTAGGGAGGGAATGGGGATTTTGCAGTATCCTTCCCCTGGAGTGGGGTGGGAATGGAGATCTCCTTCCCCTGCCACGCCCACCAAGCCACACCACGCCCACCAAGCCACGCCCACAGAACCGGTAGTAAAAAAAATTAGATTTCACCACTGCTGAAAAGGCACGTTATTAACCAGCCCCCACCCCAAAAAATGGGATTGGAGTTGGACTAGAAGACCGCCCAGGTCCCTTTCAACTTCATTATTTGTCAGCGTTTGTTGCAGCACACACGATCAGACAGACAATTCAATAATTCTGCAGGAGTCAACTACGTAAGAAACTTTCTTTATAAACAGTACCACACACCAGAAGTCAGCATACAAAATCAGGATCACAGAAGCAATATTCATAGAAGCAAGTCATCAGAGAGTAGAGAGATACAGAGGCTAATATATTGTACAGAGGCTCCTATCACAGAGGCCAAACCAACTCCTATATAAAGTTCAGCAAGTCTAAGCCACGCCCAGGCTCCAAACTGTCTGTTATGGCCCCATACAAATAAATATTATGTTTCAGTTTCCAAACAGACCCCATTGGCTGACCAGTTACCATGTCTATCCAAACAGTTCCCATTGGCTGACCTGTTGCTATATTCCAGTCTATGAATATTGATACTCCGACATTATTCTCTTCTTCTGTTACATGTCCATCTAAGAGCCTCGGGGGCACAGTGGTTAGAGAGCAGTACTGCAGGCTACTTCTGCTGACTGCCGGCTGCTTGCAATTTGGCAGTTCGAATCTCACCAGGCTCAGGGTTGACTCAGACTTCTATCCTTCCGAGGTTGGTCAAATGAGGACTCAGATTGTTGGGGGCAATATGGTGACTCTGTAAACTGCTTAGAGAGGGCTGTAAAGTACTGTGAAATGGTATATAATAGCTATTGCTATTGCTACCTTCCTTGTCTTTCCCATTTCCTTCCTTCCTTCCTTCCTTCCTTCCTTCCTTCCTTCCTTCCTTCCTTCCTTCCTTCCTTCCTTCCTTCCTTCCTTCCTTCCTTCCTTCCTTCCTTCCTTCCTTCCTTCCTTCCTCCGAGCCATTGTGGTGCAGTGTTAGAATGCAGTATTGAACACTAACTCTGCCCACTGTCAGGAGTTCAATCCTGACTGGTTCAAAGTTAACTAAGCCTTCTATCGTTCTGAGGTGGGTCAAATGAGGACCCAGATTGTTGGGGGCAAGAGGCTGACTCTTTCAACCCCTTAGAGAGGGCTGAAAAGCACAGTGAAGCGGTATATAAGTCTGAGTGTTATTGCTATTCACTTCGGAGAGAGACAAACTTGATTTGGAGAGGCACATTATTTCCCACCCACCCGCTAAAAAACGGGATTGTAACTCTTGTCTCTCCCGGCTTCTTTCTGCCCTCTCCTCTGTTGCCACGTAGCCCGAGTCGGGCAGGTGACAAGCCCAGCTGGAGAGCTCCCATTCCTGTTCTCGGCGGCCACAAATCAGACGCCACAGCGGGAGTGTCTCCACTGGCAGTAATTGGTACCATCTGTTGCTGCTTGGCATTCCAGCATTTCATCTTCCAGCCCAAGCATTCATCACCAGACCAAAAACCCAGCCAGCTGACACTGAAAGATTAACTTGAATTGATTTGCTTGGATAAACTCGCCTGGGTGCGCCGCATCAGTTGGTACAGCACATTCCTGTTAATAGCCATCCTCCAATTCCCCCCTTCAACATCCCAGATGTTTACCAAGCAATTGTCTGCCTTAGCTCCTGTCACGTGACCTCTGCCACTTCTGCATCTTCTTCCTAATGATTATAATTTAGAAGAGAGGGGTTTTTTTTCCCCTCCCCAGGAAAGAAAGAAAGATATGGAAGAGTGATCAGACCATCGCCCAGCAGAAGGAGAGGAGAGCAAAGATTGCAGAGCGGAGAGGAGATGACAGAAGGAGAAGACAACAAAGATTATGGGGCAGGAGGAGACCATGGAGAAAGTGCCGGAGGTCAGTTCTGAAACTGACTCTGCACACCAGAACAAGACATGAGGACAGCTTTTCCCTGAATGCCATCACTCTGCTGAACAACTATTTCCCACAACATTGTCAAATTAATTACTAAGACTGTAATTCTTCTCATCCTTACTAGTACCTAGTTCTTCCCACTTACGGCTATATCCATGTTGCTTGCATCTTTACAACTTATATTGTTTTTATTGTTTCCGAGTATGATTTGATTGCTTATTAGTATCCTATGACTACCACTAAGTGTTGTATCTTATGATTCTTGATGAATATATTTCATTTTTTCTTTATGTACACTGAGAACATATGCACCAAAAACAAATTCCTTCTGTGTCTAATCACACTTGGCCAATGGAGAATTCTATTCTATTCTATTCTATTCTATTCTATTCTATTCTATTCTATTCTATTCTATTCTATTCTATTCTATTCTATTCTATTCTATTCTATTCTATTCTATTCTATTCCAGAGCAAGAGTAAAAGAGGAGGAAGAGGGCAAGTGGAGAGTTTGAAGCAACCTCTCTTAGGGCCATTTGACACCCAATGCTAGATCTACTGCCAAGGGGAGCAGGCATTCTAACAGAGGGATAGAATCAAGATCACATGAAGTGTTAGAATAAGGCCTTGGTAAGACCACACTTGGAATACCGCATCCAGTTTTGGTTGCCACGATGTAAAAGATGATGTTGAGACTCTGGAAATCGTGCAGAGAAGAGCAACTAAGATGAGTTCGGGGCTGGAGGCTGAAACATACGAAGAACGGTTGCAGGAGTTGGGTATACCTACTCTAGTGAAGAGAAGGACCAGGAGAGACATGGTAGCAGGCTTCCAATATCTGAGGGGCTGCCACAAAGCTATTCTCCAAAGCATTAGAAGGCCGGACGAGAAACAACAGATGGAAACTAATCAAGGAGAGAAGCAACCTGGAAATAAGGAGAAACTTCCAGAGAGTGAGAACCATTTCCCAGTGGAATGGCTTGTCTTTAGAAATTGTGGGTGCTCCATCACTGGAGGTTTTATGGAGAGATTGGGCAGCCATTAGATGTTGGTATATGATCTCCTGTTCGAGCAGAGGTTGGACTAATCTAGAAGACCTCCAAGGTCCTTGTCGTGTTATTCTATGAAATCTGTGAAAGGTAGACTTTTGGTCTTCGAGATTGGATGGCATTTCCAGCCACGGTGTCACAGGGCGAACCATCAAGGCAGTGGTAAGTTTCAAATTATTTTACTACCAGTTCTGTGGGTATGGCTTGGTGGGTGTGGCAGGGGAAGGATATTGTAAAATCTCCATTCCTACCCTATTCCAGGGGAAGGATACTGTAAAATCTCCATTCCCTCCCCAATCCAGGGGAAGGTTACTGCAAAATCCCCATTTCCTCCCGATCAGCTAGGAGGCAGAGAATAGATGTGGGCGGGGCCAGTCAGAATTTTTACTACCGGTTCTCCGAACTACTCAAAATTTCTGCTACCGGCTCTCCAGAACTGGTCAGAACCTGCTGAAACCCACCTCTGCATCAAGGATCTGCGCACCTTCCACCGCGTCCTCAATACCTTTTTATTCCATCAGGCTGGCCTGGCCTAATCTTTCCCCTTTTTTCCTTTTAAATATGTAAACTTTAATCTGTTTTAAATTATTGGCATGTTTTAAATTTGTCTTGGGCCAAACTGTTTAATTCGGTTTTATTCGGTTTTTAAATTTTGTATTTATGTGTTTTATCTTGCGGCTGTTCACCGCCCTGAGTCCTTCGGAGTAGGATGGTATATAAATCAACTAAACTAAACTAAACTAAACTAAACTAAACTAAACTAAACTAAACTAAACTAAACTAAACTAAACTAAACTAAACTAAACTAAACTAAACTAAACTAAACTAAACTAAACTAAGGGATGTTTACCACGCGGAGAAGGATCATCACAGGAACCAATCTCAATAGGAAGTTGCTCGACACCACATCTGTTTCTCCATCATCCTGGAAATTGTCTGTTAAGAGTGTCAAGCAGCCGTTCTCGTCACCCTGCAGCTTAGCTGCACTTTGTACCTGGAAACGTAAGAGATGAGGCCGAAATCTTTGAAAAGTGAAACGCTTGCACCTTTTGAGTTATTGTTACCAATCGCCAGGCGCCCATTTGCTTCAACGGGCCCACGTCAATATACTCGGCTCAAAGGATTTATTTCTGTCAAAACGAAATCAGCGGATAGAAAAGCCATTCAAGCAATATATAGATTCAGAGAAAACCTGAAAGACGGAGAGTATTTAATTTCTTAAAGTAGAGCTTTTCGTTTAGTCCTGGCGTTAATCATTCTGCATTTGGCGCTATGGTTAAGAATGGATTTTTTTTAAAAAAAAAATCCATTTAAAATATCCTCGTCAATTTGTCTTTATTCTTCACACTCAGCACGCTTCCAATATGTGCCGGTTAAAAGGTAAACCCTCTGAAATGAGACAGGAAGTCCTCGACTTACGACAACACATGGTTCCAAAGCTACAACGGCAATGAAGACAGTGGTTTGTGGCCAGCGATCACATTTATGACCACTGTTGCATTCATGTGATCAAAATTCAGACACTTTGTGATCGACTCATATTGATGATGGTCGCTGTGCCTCGGGGTCACGTGATTCCCCATTTGTAAACAAGCCAAGTCAATGGGAAGGCAGATTCATTTAACGACTAATTGAACAACTCCAGTGTTTCACTTAACAACTGCGGCAAGAGAGGTCAAGAAAGGGGCAAACTCCCTTAACAAAGGTTTTATTTAGCGGCGGAAATGTTGGGCTCAATTGTACATTGAGGAGTACCCATACTCTCTCTCTCTCTCTCTTTGGATCACCTGACCGAGAGGATGTTGCAACGGTCATAAGTGTGAAAACTGGTTGTAAGTCGCTTTTTGCATTGCCGTTGTGGCTTTGGAACAGTCACTAAACAGACTGTTATAAGTCAAGGACTACTTATAGAGAGTTTACATTTTAACCTGCGCATATGGGAAGGAGGGGTGCCGTGGCCTAAGGGGGGAGCTCTCGCCTCACAATCAGGAGGCAGTGAGTTCGATCCTAGGTAGAGGCAGATATTTCTCTCTCTGGGCAGAGTGAGAATACATCTGTTGAACAGAACTCCGCATTGGCGACAGGAAGGGCATCCGGCCAGTAAAACACTCTGCTAGCTCCATTCAGTTGCCCAGATTCCACCCCGCAGGGGATTATGAGGTCATTAAAAGAGGAGGGGGGGGGGATGATGTGGAAGGGATGTTGAGTGTGAAGACTAAAGATGAATGGACGGGGATAATCCATAATGGTCGTAATTCATTTTTTTCCCCCCTCAGGGCCGTTGTAACTTCTCATGGGCACTAAACGAATTGCACTAAGTCAAAGGACTACCTGTATGTCAAAGTGGCTTTCCATTTGTCTGCTTTATCTTCTTAGAGATGGCTCTTTTCTCCCTGACGGCCTTTGGAAGCTCAGAGCTGCCAGGCTCTTATATTAGAAATGCTTGAGAGCAGCCCTTGGTAGCAAACGTCTCCCTTGACCGACTTGGTTACATGGATCACTGGTTTAATATTTCCAGAAAGTGGATTTAAAAAAAAAAAAAAAAAAAAACCCAACGCCAATAAAGAGGTCCCTGGTGAGACTCCTGTAAGCGCTAAAACACGGAGAGAGCAGCTCTTCCGGCTTCCAGAAGGGAAATACGTATCCTTGGCCAATGTCATCTCACCCTTCTCCGTGACCCTTCGTGAAACACAGGGGAAGGATTAAAAAATCGACGGCGCAGGGAATCCTGGATTTGCAATCGTTCATTTAGCGACCGTCGGAAGCCTGACTAGGTTGGCTCAGTGGCTATGACACCGAGCTTGTCGATCCGAAAGGTCGGCAGTTCGGCAGTTCGAATCCCTAGTACAGGTTTCCTGCGTAAGCAGGGGGTTGGACTAGATGACGTCCAAGGTCCCTTCCAATTCTGTTCCTGTTAAATGAAGCGAGAACCGCCCTGAAAAAAAGAGGCGTAGGACCGTTTTTCACGCCTACAACCGTTGTGAGGCATGCCCATGGGTCATGTGATCAGAATTCAGATGCTCAGCCACTGGCTCGTATTTATGACGGTCGCAGCATCCCAAGGTCATACAAACCCCCTTTTGCAACCTTCGGACAAGCCAAGCCAATGGGAAGCCTCATTCGCTTAAGAATTATGTCACTAACTTAACAACTGGGGCGTGAAAGATCGTAAAATGGAACAAAGCTCTCATTTCACACAAATGTATCAGTTAGTAGATACGAGACGTTTCGGGTTCAATGACGGTGCCAATAAAAGGAGAATGTTTGTAGCTCAGGGTTGAAATGAAGGGTCCTTGGTGCTCTCAGTTGGGGCCGTAAATTGAGGCCTAGCTGTACATTCAGACTAATCTGCACCTCAAAGAAAGACCTATATTTAAAGACCTGTGTTCTGCCAGACGAGCACAACTCAAAGCGGATGGACGACGTCTCCTCGGATGGTGACGAAATGTTTGCAACCAAATTGCCAAAGCTCGGAGCTCAGACCAGCAACACAACGATCAACCCGAGCTACTCACATTTCAACTAGCTGTATTTGGCTGCCTCCTCCTTCCCCCCTCCCCTCCTGCTGTTGGACTTACATATTTCTTCGAATGGATGGAAGTCATCTGCGGAGTGCCGTTAAAGGCATCACATCTATCGAGTGGTCTTGCAGGAGGTTTCATTAAGTCTAACATGATTTACGGGAGACAAGACACATTGCTTCAAGACTTTTCTATCTCTGCAGGAAGTACTCCAGGGATATTTGGACCCACTTGGAATTGTTTTAGCTACGCTATTACCAGGGTTAAAATGGATGGCAACGTAGATCAATTCGATTGGAGCAATTTTTTTTAAAAAAAAAACGGTTTCTGGACACATCCTAAGATGCTACGAGTTTGTATTTCTCTCTCCCTCTCCCTCCCTCCCTCCCTCTCTCCCTCCCTCCCTCTCTCTCTACAACTTTCTCTCCCTCCCTCCCTTTCTCTCCCCCTCTCTCTCACTCTCACTCCCCTCCCTCTCCCCCTCCTTCCCCTCTCCCTCCTCTCTTCCTCCCTCCCTTTTTCTCTCTCTATTTCTCTCCCTCCCTCCCTCTCCTCCCTCTTCCCCTCCTTCCCTCTCCCTTCCTCTCTCTCCCTCTCCTCCTCCTCTCTCCCTCTCTCCTCCCTCTCTCCCTCCTTCCCTTTCCCTTCCTCTCTCCCTCTCCTCCTCCGTCCCTCTCTCTCTCCCTCCCTCTCTCTACAACTTTCTCTCCCTCCCTTCCTCTCTCTCCCCCTCTCTCTCCCTCCCTCCCCTCCCCCTCCCTTTTCTCTTCCTTCCTTCTCTCCCCTCCCTCCTTCTCTCTCTCCTTCTCCCTCCCCCCTCTCTCTCCCTTAATCCGGGAAAGGGATCTTAAAATAGAACCATAAGATCAATGGGATCTTTCAAACTTCTGTTTCTTAGGATGCTGTTCAGAGTTGGATTGAGATGGGCTCTGCAAATTGGAGAGATGGAAAGCCAGTCCTCGACTTACAGCTGTCTGTTTAGAGACCATTCAAAGTTACAACGGGACCTATTTTCAGGCTGACGACTGTTGCAGCATCCTCCCAGTCGCGTGATCAAAATTTCGATGCTTGGGAACTGACTTGTATTTATGATGGTTGCAGTGTCCCGGTGTGTGTGTGTGTTTTGTCACATGATCCTCTTTTGCAACCTTCTGCCAAGCAAAATCAACGGGGAAGCCCCGATTCACCGCGGGACTAACTTAACAACTGCAGTGGTTCGCTTAACCAGCACAGCGAGAGAAGTTGTCAAATGGGGCAAAGATTCCCAGCAGAAATTTGGGGCTTCAATCCTCTCCTTCGTTATTTTTTTACAAATAATGGAAGGTGGCGAACATCTCCAAAACATCTTCCTCCTTCTGTCTTCCCCACAACAACAACCCTGTGAGGTGAATTGGGCTGAGAGAGAGAGAGGGGGGGGAGAGAGAGAGACAGGCTGGGCCAAGGTTATCCAGCTGGCTTTCATGTCTAAGGGAGAACTAGAACTCCCAGTCTCCTAGTGACTGGCCCAAAGCCACCCAGCTGGCTTTCATGCGTAAGGTGGGACTACAACTCTCTATCTCCTAGTGATTGGCCCAAAGCCACCCAACCAACTTTCCTGCCCAAGGCAGGACTAGAACTCTCAGTCTCCTAGTGATTGGCCATTCACCCAACCAGCTTTCATGCCTAAGGCAGGACTAGAACTCACTGTCACCCAACTGGCTCTCTCATTAAGATGGCCACCTCCAGAACCTGCATTTGGCTGGTCCTGCAAGAAGAAATCCACAAGAGTTGTTGGTTTCTTTAAAAAAAAAGAAAGAAAGTAAATTTCTTCAAACCTACAAAAGGAAGTAATTCAATAAGTCCTATCTAAACAATTGACTTTGTAAAACGCACAGCGGTTTTAACAAAGCATTTCAAAATCTCCTGCCACAAAAATAAACCGAGGCACAAGAGAATCAAAACAATCCCAATTTTTGTTTTTGAATTGTATACGAATGTTACCTATTTCCAAGCCATTTAAAAAGCTCTCTCTTTTTTTAAAAAAAAATTCAAATCTTGCCTCGTTGAGCAACTCGGTTGCAACCTCTTTGCAACTGTTCGCCAGCCCTATAGTAAGCGGAGAAGAACCATCAACAGGGAGGAAGGGAATGGATCTCATTTGAGCAAAACGGCCTGTGATTTTTTTTTTTTTTTTGCAGGGTTGCATCTTTTCCCGCGTGCGTTTTGCGATGCAGCTACTCGAAAATTCATTATATGAAACATTTATCCCGTTATGAATAAATTAGAGGTTCTGCAATAGAGTGCAATAAAACTTCTCATTTTCGTCTTCTTGGGGTTGCAAGGATTTTCATGGGTAAAATAATGTAAAAAAAAAAATAGTAATGTGAAGTAGGATTCTCTTTAGCCCAGAATAGTCTTTAAAAACTCTTTTTTAAAAAAAAAATCAGCCATGGACCAGGCTAATACTCTGAATGGTGCATGAACCAGAAGTCTCCCCCACACACAAAGGTTTGAAGGACATGGCTCTGATATTTTGACTGCAGGTATGAGAAGAGCTCTAAATAATTCAGGAAATTGACTCGTGCAAACTCTACTGTTCAAGCATCTTAGGATATTTACCCATGTAGTATGGCTGTATTACTTTTCTCTTTCTCATCTGTTCTTTTACCTTCTCTTATTGGCATCATTATTAGGATGATTATTACTTTGTTGTTTTGCACGTACACTGAGAACTTCTGTACTGGAGACAAATTCCTTGTGTGTCTAATCACACTTGGCCAATAAAGAATTCTGTTCTGTTCCGTTCCGTTCCGTTCCGTTCCGTTCCGTCCCATCCCATCCCACACTACACATACTCTACTTTACTCTACTCTACTCTACTCTACTCTACTCTACTCTACTCTACTCTACTCTACTCTACTCTACTCTACTCTACTCTACTCTACTCTACTCTACTCTACTCTAGTCTCTCCTATATGTGTTTTATTGTATTGTATTGTATTGTATTGTATTGTATTGTATTGTATTGTATTGTATTGTATTGCATTGCATTGCATTGCATTGTATCGTATCGCATCGCATCCCATCCCATCCCATCCCACACTACACATACTCTACTCTACTCTACTCTACTCTACTCTACTCTACTCTACTCTACTCTACCTTATCCTTTCCCATCCCAATCTTTTCTTATGCTTTCCTATTTTTATTCCATCCTACATTATCCTACGCACTCTACTCTACCTCATCCCAATCTTTTCCTATGCTATTCTACTTCTATTCTATCCTATGCTATCCTACAGTCTACTCTATTCTACTCTACTCTTCTCTACTCATCCAATCTCATTGTACATGTTGTGCATTGACAATAAAGGATAAGGTAAATTTTTGAATTTACCTTACCCTACCCTACCCTACCCTACCCTACCCTACCCTACCCTACCCTACCCTACCCTACCCTACCCTACCCTACCCTACCCTACCCTACCCTACCCTACCCTATCCTATCCTATCCTATCCTATCCTATCCTATTCTATACTATTTCTATTCTATACTGTGCTCTCCTATGCAGTGTAGTGTAGTGTAGTGTAGTCTACTCTATCTACTCTACTCTACTCTACTCTACTCTACTCTACTCTACTCTACTCTACTCTACTCTACTCTACTCTACTCTACTCTACTCTTTGTTTTCTTTACGACAAAGGCTCACTGAGTATCGCAAGAGCCAGATTCCAGGGGAAAAAGGCTGAACTCAACAAACAAGGCGCTGTGAATGCAAAAGAGGCTGCAAAAGGTTACACATTTGAATTACGATGCCAGGCAGAGACTTTCACGGAGAGTTTCAAGTACTTCCACCTGTCTCCATCTCGGGAGAGTTGTAGATAATTCTGAAGCCATCCTTCACAGTCTTCCTTTCATAGCCGGAGCGTCCCCATATTTATACCACCTCTGCTCGCACTGGGGGCTTTAATTTCCCTCCAGGCCCATATTTCTGCCACCTTCTCCCAGCCAACTAAAAGTCTCTCCTCTTGATTTTCTCCCTCGTTCTCACAAAAGGGAAAGTGAGCATGTTGGAAATTGACAAGAGCATTCCCTGGGAATGTCGGAATAGGAAAAGCACTTCCGGAAAAGAAAATATGAAAAAGAAACGGAGAGCCAGAAGGCGGAGTACATTGCAGGAAACTGAAGGAATCCACAGGGGGAAAAAATAAATATTTTGCACGTCACCGCTACAAACAACGCAGGGAAAAATGGCAGGTACAAACATAGAAAGGGCAATTTCAGAACAAATTTACTTAGGGTTTAATACCGTTTGTATGCTCCTTACAGAAATACAGTAATTTGCGTAATGGGCAATTAGGCACGTTAGAGAAATATGGATATCCTTTTGGCTTATGGTAGTTAATCATTAAGTAGTGTGAATATTTAGAAAGCTTTATGGTATTAAAGGTGGGGAAAAAAAACCCACTTCTTTGCTTTGCACATAATACAGAATGCCTGACTATTTTGGTGCGACATGAACCAAGAATGGAAATACGGGTGTTCGTTTCGGGCTGTAAGTCTGTGTTTTATTTTTATTATTGGGTATTGCTTTATTTTTATTTATTTTTTCCTCTCCCAGGTTGTGAGCTGACAGTTTATTTACGATTGTGGCAGGATACACGGCATATTAAGAAGCAAACAGATGCATATCTGGAATGGTTTTGTACTTGCGATGGCTGATGATAAAGACAAAACACGCAAGGCCCTCTCGATCGTAATGGAAGTGTAAAAGTATTCTGTTGTTTTTGCAGCCTTAATGGGCTCCAGAATTGGTCGGAGAAGGGGGCTAGTGGTGCACACAAGAACATTTCAGGATTGTGCTAATGTCTTGGTGATAGTGCTAACGCCAGGCCTTCTTCCTTAGAGGATAAAAGTGAGAAATTAAGCATGTTTATGCTGCAAAGACTAAAGATCTTGCTAGTGGTTGTTGTTGTTGTTTTTTTAAATTAATGGATGACTGGATTGGTTAGAAGATCATCTATTAATTAAGTCATCACACCACTCCTTTTGAGTGTGAAAGTTGCTGAGTGTTTTTTTGTTTTTGTTTGTTACTACAAGGATGCCCTCATTCTCCAGCCTTTTGTAAAGCTTTTGAAAGACTAATTTGCATCTCATTTTATGGTGGGCTAGCACCACCAATAACTTGCAACCTGATCCAAGACGTTTCCTACTCAGACGTAATTGAGATCAGGGAGGAAACTCGCAGATTTCACGCCGTACGAGACATGGTTAGAGACCAGGAATTCCCAACTGTTATTTTTGTAAGCTGTAATGTTCTTCTATGTTCTTCTTTTTCCCCCCCTTAAACCAGGATTGTCTAAGCTAAACTTTAAGACTTGTGGACTTCAATAAATGCATTTGCATGAGTTCTAAAAAACCAAAACCAAAATCCAGATAGAATACAGAACTGGAACGACAATCAGAAATAACAGAATAACAGAACTGGAAGGGACCATGGAGGTCATCTAGTCCAACAGAAGACCTTCTGCCATTTCAGAGAAATGGTTGTCCAATCTCTTCTTAAAAACCTCCAATGATGGAGCACCCATAACAGTGGTAGGATTAAAATTTGTTTACTACAGGTTCTTTGGGCATGACTTGGTGGGTCTGGCTTGGTGGGTGTGGCAGGGGAAGGTTACTGTAAAATCTCCATTCCCTCCACACTCCAGGGGAAGGTTACTGCAAAATCCCCATTTCCTCCCGATCGGCTGGGACTCGGGAGGCAGAGAATAGATGGGGGCGGGGCCAGTCAGAGGTGGTATTTACCGGTTCTCCAAACTACTCAAACTTTCCACTACCGGTTCTCCAGAACTGGTCACAACCTATTGAATACGACCTCTGAACCACAACTTCTGAAGGTATGCAAATATTGACCTGTGAAAGTCACTTCAGAGTTCAGTCCAGGGGTGAAATGCTCCCGGTTCGGATCGGATCGTCCAATTCGGTAGCAATGGAGGTGGGTGGTTCGGAGAACTGGTAGCAAAAAACACTGCCCCCCCCTCATTGCCCAGCTGAGCCATGCGATCATCAGAGGCTTTTTTTTAAATTTTAAAAGCATTTTTTCTACAACCTCTTCGGCCGAAAAAATGCTTTTAAAAGTAAAAAAAAAACCAAACATCTCTGATGATTACGCGGCTCAGATGGGATCATCAGAGGCTTTTAAAAGCATTTTTTCTACAACCTCTTTGGCCGAAGAGGTTATAGAAAAAAATATTTTTAAAAGGAAAAAAAAAGCCTCTGCCGATCAGGCAAGTCAGCTGGGATCATCAGAGGCTTTAAAAGCATTTTTTTAAAGGTTGTAGAAAAAATAGTTTTAAAAGTAAAAAAATAAAAAGAAGTTGGCCACGCCCACTCAGTCATATTACACCCATCCACCCACCCACGCCCACAGAACTGGTAGTAAGGAATTTTACATTTCACCACTGGTTCAGTCCATATCTATACAACAACAACAACAGAGAGAGAGAGAGAGAGAGAGAGAGAGAGAGAGAGAGATGGAGAAGGGGAGGAAAAATTTGGGCTAGAAACGTATTTTCTCCCCTAATTGGCAAACGTTGCCATGCTGAACCTGTTCTATGATCCTTATCATTTTTTTTCTTTGCATCTCTTAAAAATAACCCCCTTCTCTTCCAAAACAACAACAACCCACAATGCAATTCTGAACGGTCCAAAATTAGTTTCATTTTCTCCATGTGTCATTGGCTGCCTTTCCCCAGTAATGAGACATTAGGGTTTCCGTGTGTAAAGAGGGTGGTGGAAACATATGAAAATTACATTTGTCTAATGGCTCAAAGCATGGGTTGGAAAGGGAGCCGAAAGATTCTTGGGAAAAGAAAAAGAAAAGCAAACCCCAAGATTATTGAGAATCATCACTTGGTTGCCCGTCTTCCCTTTTAAACATTTCTGGAGTCTTTCATATTTTCTCCCTCCAGCAAAGGAAATACAAAACAAAACCAAGCCGAGGAAGAAAGCTATTTGGTGTTAACCGTTATTAAGTACACACCCATTCCTCCTTCATCAAAATGAGCGCATCGTGTGAAGTCAACCGCCACTGCCAGCAGCCCAATTAGAGAACACGATGCTAAGGTGAGGGGAAATAAGCAACCAGCTCCCTCTTAATCCTCTATAAAACCTGACACCTTCCACCTGACTATAAATCACGGCGTCTGGCCGTGTCTCGCTGGGACTCCTCTCCAGACTTCCAGAGGTAGAAGGTAACGATGCCACCTTGTAATCCGACCTGCTGGGGGGCTTATGGAAGGGGGGAAAAGTGGATCAGCAGTTTAAAATGATGGAGAAGGGACTCTGCTGGTGACTTTTTAATTCCTTGGTAAGAATGGGCAAATCTGTCCGTTTCGGATTCTCTCCCATTCTCTCCCATTTGTAAATGTGCTCCCTTCAGTAGGGGGAAGAAGGGAGATATTTCGGTTAAAACGTGCATTTATTTTCAGGGCACATGGATACACAGTTAACGCACTGTTAGAAGACCTGAAGGACAAGTTAAGGCAAATTGACATGGAGATAATCTATCTAAAGGAGGTAGTTGCTAACGGGTGAAACCAACATGATAACAATAGCACTTATATACCACTTCACACTGCTTTACAGCCCTCTCTAAGTGTTTTACAGAGTCAGCCTGTTGCCCCCAACAATCTGGGTCCTCATTTTACTGACCTTGGAAGGATGGAAGGCTGAGTCAACCTTGAGCCAGTCAGGATTGAACGCCTGGCAATGGGCAGAGTTAGTCTGCAATACTGTATTCTAACCACAGGGAGGGAGGGAGGGAGGGAGGGAGGGAGGGAGGGAGGGAGGGAAGGAAGGAAGGAAGGAAGGAAGGAAGGAAGGAAGGAAGGAAGGAAGGAAGGAAGGAAGGAAGGAGGGAGGGAGGGAGGGAGGGAGGGAGGGAGGGAGGAAAATACCAACAGCCCTCTCTAAGTGGTTTACAGAGTCAGCCTCTTGCCCCCAACAATCTGGCTCCTCATTTTACCCACCTCGGAGGGATGGAAGGCTGAGTCAACCTTGAGCCGGTGAGAATCGAACTGCCAAACTGCAGGCAGCAGAAGTAGCCTGCAGTACTGCATTCTAACCACCGCGCCACCATGGCACAAATGGCACAAAATAAGTCAATTTTGGCGCAAGCTTCTCTGACTGCAAGCAATCACAACTTTTGTCTGCCTTACAAGGTGGAGCAGAGTAAGAAAGTGACTCCAGAAGAAAACTGAACTACACCATTTTATAACATTTTGATGAGACCACATTTGGAATATTGCATCTAGTTTTGATCTCTATAATATTTAAAAAAAAAAGAAGTGGAGACTCCAGGAAGAGTGCAGAGAAGAGCAACCAAGATGATTAGGGGACTGGAGGCTAAAACATACGAAGAGAGGTTGCAGGAATTGGGTATGTTTAGTCTAGTGAAAAGAAGGACTAGGGATAATATGATAGCAGTGTTCCAATGGGAGGGAATCAACCTATTCTCCACCTGAAGGCAAAAGAAGAAGCAATGGAAGGAAACTAATCAAGGAGAGAAGCAACCTAGAACTTAGGAGAAATTTCCTGAGAAGCGAGAACAATTCCTCAGTGGAACGTCTTGCCTTCAGAAGTTGCGGGTGCTCCATCATTGGAGGTTTTTAAGAAGAGCTTGGACAACCATTTGTCTGACCCTGGTTAATTGTCCTCACTGTTAGGAAGTGTCTCCTTAATTCCAGGTTGCTTCTCTCCTTGATTAGTTCCCATCCATTGTTTCTTGTCTTGCTTTCTGGTGCTTTGGAACATAAGTTGACCCATCCTCTCTTCTTTGTGGCAGACCCTCAAATACTGGAACTCTGCTCTCATGTCCCCCCTAGTCCTTCTTTTCTTTGGACTAGCCAAACCTAAATCCTGCAACCGTTCTTCCTATGTTTTGGCCTCCTGGTCTTTCAGTTTCAATGATATTGTTATCGTTTTGAAGCCTTCACCGCCTTTGCTCGGAATTTCTTAGCAAGGGAGCTTCCTCGCATAGCGCATCTCAAACCAATCCCCGCTAGCCAATATCCCACCGGATCAAGCGGGAGAAAGCTTGATTCCTCCTAGCCCACCATCTGGCCGTCGCTTTCTCTAGGAATGGCTTTTGAGGAATGCCAACTCCATTTGCTAAACAGCTGCAAACCATGGGGCATCCATGGTGAGCAAAACGCCACCCCAATTTCCATTTCATTACTTGGATTGGCTAGCGGTCTTCAAAAAACGGAAAAAAGAAAGGAGGGAGGGGGAAGGGAAAGAAGAGAAAAGGATCCCTGGTGCTTTTGTTTTCTACTTGGCAGAAATTCGCCTCGGGTTCCAACCGCCTTTGAGGCACACTTTTTAAGTGAATCCAATGCTGTGTATAAACATTGGCAGGCAGGCAGGAGGAGGGTTGGCCTTATTCCTTCCTCTCTTAATTTTAATGGGTAAAGAACGTCAGGGGGCTTAAGGACTCTTCTGGAGGAGTTTAGAGGGGGCCTTTGCAAAGATGCAGTGGCTCAGCGGCTAAGACGCTAAGCTTGTCGATCAAAAGGTTGGCAGCTCAGCGGTTCGAATCCCCAGTGCCACGTAATGGGGTGAGCTCCCATGACTCGTCCCAGCTTCTGCCAACCTAGCAGTTCGAAAGCATGTAAAAAATGCAAGTAGAAAAATAGGGACCCCCTTTGGTGGGAAGGAAACAGTGTTCCGTGTGCCTTTGGTGTTGAGTCACGCCAGCCACATGACCATGGAGACGTCTTCAGACAGCGCTGGCTCTTCGGCTTTGAAACGGAGATAAGCACCGCTCCCTAGAGTGGGGAACGACTAGCACATACGTGTGAGGGGAGCCTTTACCTTGCAAAGATTGTATCTTTGGCAAAGGCCTCTTTCGCCGCTCTTCGAAGGAAAATGAGAAATTGTGACCTGCTGCGATTCTTTCAAAATTCAGACACGACTGACTCGTATTTATGACAGTGGCAGTGTCCCCTTTTGCAACCTTCTGACCAGCAAAGTCAATGGGGAAGCCAGATTCCCCACTGAAGTTCCCCACTTAACGACCCCGTGACTAACCTGACTGTAGTGACTCACTTAGCAACCATTGTCAAGAACAGTTGTAAAAATGCGGCAAAGCTCACTTCACCAATGTCTCACTTTTGCGACCTTCCGACAAGCAAAGCCAAATTCACTGAACAACCCTACAACCAATGTAACAACTGCAGCAATTCACTTAAGAACGATGGCAAGGAAGGGGCAAACCAGAGTCTCACTTAGCCACCGAAATCCGGGGCTCCATTGTATGGTCGTAAGCCGAGGATTACCTATATTTCAAGAGAAAATCACAGCCCACAAATCTCTACGGGAACTCAGGCATGAAGTCCTGAACTCAATAGACTGAAGTCAACTTCAGTCTATTCCTGACAGCTGGAATATCCAAAGCCAAAAGTCCATGAAAACGTACCGAAAGCAAATCACGATCTAACCGAGTTAAGCGTTGAAGGTGGCAGTTCTATTTTGATGCAAAATCTCAGATGGCTTTCAAATATCCAGACCGATCATATTCAAAAGTGACAGGTCGTTTTGCATTTTTGGAAAGGTCAGGCCTGCCGCTCAAGTCTTTTGCTGGTTTAAGAAAGCTCATTCTCTCCCCCGTAGCCACAAAACAGCTCCCATTTCAGATCATTTGCAGTAAAAATAATGTTTGTCAGCTTCGTCTCGGAGGAAACAAAGGTGAAATAAATGACGAAACCCGGTGGCAGAGCTGGAATACAGAATCCCTGAATTTCTAGAATGTAGATATTTGAGCCACGATTAAAAAGAATAGAATAGAATAGAATAGAATAGAATAGAATAGAATAGAATAGAATAGAATAGAATAGAATAGAATAGAATAGAATAGAATAGAATAGAATAGAACAGAACAGAACAGAATAGAATAGAATATATGGAAAGGAACGGAATGGAATGGAACAAAACAGAACGGACTGGACTGGACTGGACTGGACTGGACTGGACTGGACTGGACTGGACTGGAGTAGAGTAGAGTAGAGTAGAGTAGAGTGGAGTAGAGAATAATACAATGTAGAATAGAATAGAATAGAATAGAATAGAATAGAATAGAATAGAATAGAATAGAATAGAATAGAATAGAATAGAATAGAATAGAATAGAATAGAATAGAATAGAAAATATGGAAAGGAATGGAATGGAATGGAACAAAACAGAACGGACTGGACTGGACTGGACTGGACTGCACTGGAGTAGAGTAGAGTAGAGTAGAGTAGAGTAGAGTAGAGTAGAGTAGAGTAGAGTAGAGTAGAGTAGAGTAGAGTAGAAAATAATACAATGTAGAATAGAATAGAATAGAATAGAATAGAATAGAATAGAATAGAATAGAATAGAATAGAATAGAATAGAATAGAATAGAATAGAATAGAATAGGAGAAGGAAGGGACCTTGGAGATCTTCTAGTCCAGCCCCCTGCTCAATCCGGAGAACCTATATCATCTCAGACAAGTGACTGTCCAGTCTCTTCTTTAAAAAACCTCCAGTGATGGAGCGCCCACAACTTCATGTGGCAAGCTGTCCCACAGGTGAATTGTCCTCACTGTTTGGAAGTTTCTCCTTAATTCCAGCTTGCTTCTCTCCTTGGTTAGTTTCCAACTACAAGTCACACATTGGTTCAAGCCATACATTCTTAATTCGTATAATGAGATTAAAATCTAAGCGGACTGTGATTCACGAAACATTGTGTTCTGGGCCATGATGGATGGAAACTAATCAAGGAGACAACCAACAGAGAAGTAAGAAGAAAATTCTGGGACAATTAGAACAATTAATCACAACTTGCCTTCCGAAGTTGTGGGTACTCCATCACCAGAGGCTTTGAAGAAGAGAATGGACAGCGCTTGTGTAAAATGCCCTGGGGTCTCCTGCTTAAGCAGGGGGTTGGATTAGAAGACCTCTAAAGTCCCTTCCAACTCTTATTATTCTGTATTTCACTGTGGTTGACCAAAACTCCCACTGAATTTTCAAGGTGAAGCATGGAGTTGGGTCCTTCCAAAAAAGAAAAAACAAAAACAAAAACACATTGGCTCTCAATAAGCTTCCTTCCATCTTTAAATTCCACTATCACGGCCTTTTTATTGTTAAGACATCTACGGCTTTCATGGATGCCAGAGTTCCCGGGCGAAGGAGGACTAAATGAAGACCACAGTTAGCCCTGATGATCTGCCTTTAAGGAAAGGGTTGCGGCGATCCCATTTCACTCAACCTTTGAAATCTCCGTGGGTTGAAGAGCGTGGGGTCAACAGCTGGTTGTCCAACAGCCATTGTTCATAATGCCCAGGAATTGACTCCGAGGTGCCCTTTGGCTCAGCTGGAATTTGTCTGCAATTGCCTGCGATTGTTGAAAAACAAAACCTACCGTCTTAACTTATGCAGCAAGGCCAAAGGCCATGGGGGAAGTAATTATTTCCCTGGGCAGCCAGGAGATCAGGCATCGATCATGATGGACCTGGCTTGGAAGACCAGGCCTCCAAGTGGTAGCTGCTCAAATTCCCTAGCTCCATTTTTTCTTCCATGTTTGTTTAATGAATGGCATTTTTTTTTTTGCAACCCATCTCATTACCTGCTTGAAAGGAACAGATCAGGAGTGAAATCCAGGAAGTAATGCTGACCGGGTGGGTGGGTGGAGCCTTATGCTGCTGTCACTACTGGTTCTCCGAACCACCACTCATCATCACTACCGGTTTGACCGAACCAGTCCGAACCGGTAGCATTTCACTCCATGTTCTTAATAATAAGTAAATAATAAGTAAGAAAATTGATAAATAATAACTTATCCATTGGAGTGATTCACTTAACAGTTGGAAAGGTCCTAAAATGGCTCAGTTAACAAATGTCTCAAAAAAATTTTTGGTCAAATATTAAGAAATGGCTAGAATGAATAACAGAACAGCAAATAGAAAGGAAGCCAGAAACATTCTTCTTAGGAATTTTTACAAAACCATATTCCAAAGAAATAAAATATTTGATGCTACACATCTTAACAGCAGCACGAATAACATATGCAAAAAATTGGAAACAGGAAAAGATTTTAGAATGCGCTGAGATGGACAGATTAACAAAAGAAATTAAGGAAAAAGAAGAGACAGATTACTATAGAATATGGAATAAATGGTATAGTTGGCTCAAGACTAGAAATAAAGAATAATAATTATAAGGACAGAAGATTAGAAGTACAAAATAAATTTATAACAAATGTAGGGAGTGGAACAAATATGTATATAACATGAATGTATAATATTAAAGATATAATTAAAATATTTAGCTCTTTATAGGGGGGAGGAAGGGGGAAAAAGGAAAATGAGGGCAAGAAGAAGGAATAATAGATTAAGATATAGGAGAAGAAGAATAAAGGATCAGATGGAAGACCACTATGAAACAATGCTTAAAAGTGATAAGATACTTATGTGTTGTATGTTGTGTAAATGTCATATATGTGTTATAATAAAATTACAAATTTTTATGTATAACAAATGTCTCACTTAAAAGCAGAAATGTTGGGTTCCATTATGGCTGTGAGGCAAGGATTATCTGTAGTTACAGGGTCAGTTTGGGAGATTTCTGCCTTGTCATTTTGAGTTTCGTTCTATGGCTTGTAGACATATAAACAAGGCAAAACACTAATAAGTATTTCCAGCAACAGAGAGTTATCTAATGCACAGAATCTGGTTTAGCAGCCATTTATTGGGGACAGCCAATTTAGCATTTGTTTAGGCAAACCGTATAATTGGAAACTCTGCTCAGGCTAAATATTCTGTGTATAAATACTTTTGCCTAGTAGATAAATAGGGTTTTTATTTAGGCCTTATCACCTTCGTATTACATATTCATTGATTTCTAAACTGCTTTAAAACAGCTCAGTCGAGGCGAAACATTATGAATTCCATTTTGGCACCTTGGTATTAAATTTGCATATCAGGTCATGCTCCGCTTGACATACATTCAAAATTGCAGTGCAGCTATTTTATTACAGCTCACAAAAGATATTCGGGGAACTGCATACGCGGCATCAAAAATAAATTAAAGGGATAAAATACCCAACTGCGAGGTCACTTGCCATTCTTCAGGAGTGCCTGAAATAGTTTATTTGCGCCTGTCCGTAAATAAGAGTTAAAAGACTGGAGCATTTGGGGATAATGTAGGTAGTCCAACCACAATGGATGCCAGAGCTTCCTTCGCTAAGCGATGCGGTTCTTAAGTGAATCAAGCTGGCTAAAAATAAATCATGATCGGTAGGTGTTTCTGGTAGCAATAGCTGATGTATCAGCGGATCGGCTGGGTTCTGTATCTCTCCACATTCACACAACGTGTTGTTACCTACTAAGAGACCTCCCCTGGAGCATACTGGTTTTATATTTAGGCACTCCAACTTTCAAACTATTCAGAATCCTCTAAGTAGTATAAGGGAGGACAGATCCTTCAGCCATGTCCTCCTGTAATGTGATTCCTTCCTCGACGGGCTCCTTCCTCCATCTTTTAATTCGATTCTGTTCTTGTATACCCTCAAGAATGTTTGTTGACTAGCAATGACTAGCACTGATGATATTATTGAGTTTGGGTAATGAAACATCTTGAAGAAAATAAGCAAGCAGCCCTTTTCCTCCTCCTCCTCCTCCTCCTCCTCCTCCTCCTCTTCCTCCTCCTCCTCCTCCATACTTTCTTCTAGCACTGATGATGTTATCATAGTTTGGGTAATGATACATCTGCAAGAAAAAAAATCAAGAGCACCAGGGATCCTACAGACCTCCTACTTCTCTTCTCCTCTTCCTTCTCTCTGAAGACCCCACTCCCTTCTAAAACTGATCATGTTACCTAGTTTGGTTAATGAAACATCTGCAAGGAAAAAACTAAGCAGTCCTCCTCCTCTTCCTCCTCCTCCTTCTCCTCCTCTTTCACCTCCTCTTCTTCTTCCTCCTCCTCCTCTTCTCCTCTCCAGAGACCTCACTCCCATCTAGCACTGATCATGTTACTTAGTTTGGTTAATGAAACATCTGTAAGGAAACAACCAAGCAGTTCTTTTCCTCCTCCTCTTCCTTCTTCTCCTCTTCTCCTCCTCCTCCCACTCCTCTTCTCCTCTCCAGAAACCTCACTCTCTTCTAGCACTGATCATGTTACATAGTTGGGCCATGAAACATCTGAAAGGAAACAACCAAGCTCAGAGAGGGCACCAAGGAGCCCCTCATTTCAACCCTGAGCTACAAAGAATTCTCCTTTATTGGGACGGTGAAGTCTATCGCTGGAGGCCAATTGTGTGAGGTTATCACTTTCAACCTCCCGTGTGCACCAGTTCTCCGGAATCTCTACCTGCCTAACGGATCTGGAGGATTGCGTGATTGAAAGTCAGTGCCAGGAGTGATTGTCGTCCAGTGTGCGTTGTGAGTCTGGTGTGTATCCACGTTCATCTGCATAATGCATTTTGATCAGCCTGACCTTATTTGCAGATGATCGGTAACAGGCATCCATGACAAACGATGACAAGGGAAATTCAGGCTCAGCCGCAGAATAATTTGGCCATTTAGGTTGATTAAGAACCTTCCTGCAGTTTAACTTCGAGGACACCAAAATGACCAGGAAGGGTTACGGATTATGCAGCTGAAGGACATAAAATAAACATGGAGTTCTTTGGGGTCCCTGACCCTTTAAAAATATGCTAATGGGAAGGCAAGCTTTTCGACAGCTGGTTCAGTAAATCAAAAGGTCCATAACTGTGGAGGATACAATTTTTTTTAAAAAAAAAGATCATACCATATTTGGGGTTTTATTTGTGACAGTCGTCTGCAATTGTTCAGTTTGTAAATGTCTAAGGGTCAGTGGAGATTTACGTTCTGAATTTCCGCTAGAAATGCAGTGTCAAAGGATAATGATGGTATATATGCATCGCAGAAGATATAGGTAGTCCTCAATTTATGATCCCAACTGAGTCTGGAATTTTGGTTGTCAGTCCTTGCAGTCATTAAGCAGGTTGCCACTGGACCTGACTCAAATTTACAACCATTTTAACAAACAGACAAGTTGCCAAGGATGGGAAGGAATATATGAAGTCCTTTCCCAGACGGTCACATGAAGAATTCGTCTGTGGCTCTGACAAAAGAGAATATTTGTAGCTCAGGGTTGATCTGTAAGGTCTTGGAAGCCCTCTGAGTGGCTTGGTGGTTTTCTTGAAGATGTTTCATGACTCAACTAGGTAACATCATCAGTGTTAACCTTTGATGACACTCCACAGAGACCTTTCTTGTGGGGCTGAACCATACAATGATGGCTAGGTAAAAATGATGAACTATGAACTCAGGTTGCAAATAGTGAAGACGAGGGTTGGAAAGTTTTCCTTCAGTTCCTCTTCAAGGGATAGTCTTCTACAGAACATTTCCTACATACAGTATACATGAACTGTCTACTGCACGAGTCAAAAAGAGGGCTGTGAAAATAACTACAGACTCCTCACATCCTGGACATAAATAGTTTCAACGTTTACGCTCAAAACGACGCTATAGATCAAGCATTGCACATCAGAACAACTAAACACAAGGACAGTTTTTCCTGCTAAACAACTAATTCCCACAACACTGTCAAATTATTTACTAAGACTGTATTACTATTCTTCTTCTCATTCTTCCTATTACCTATCTCCTTCTACTTATGACTATAACCTTGTTGCTTGTATCTTTACGATTTATATTGATTTATTTAGTTTCCTAGTATGATTTTGATTGCTTATTTAGTATCCTATGACAATCACTAAGTGTTCTATCTTATGATTCTTGATGAATCTACTTTTTATCTACACTGAGAGCGTATGTGCTGAAGAAAAATTCCTTGTGTGGCCAATAAAGTATTCTATTCTATTCTATTCTACTCTACTCTATTCTACTCTAGTCTAGTCTAGTCTAGTCTACTCTAGTCTAGTCTAGTCTAGTCTACTCTAGTCTAGTCTAGTCTAGTCTACTCTAGTCTAGTCTACTCTCTACTCTACTCTACTCTATTAGTCTAGTCTACTCTAGTCTACTCTAGTCTACTCTACTCTACTCTACTCTACTCTACTCTACTCTACTCTACTCTACTCTAGTCTATTCTCTCAATTCCTAATTCAATTGCCCACACCTACCTTTGAGATCCAGTTTGACTCCCAAGTTCAACTGATTTCTCTACCTGCAACTGGGTGAATGGGGTCACCTTGTTTTCTACCTCCATCAACACCTCCCTCGAACCAGCCCTATCAACTCCAATCTGTCCTTAAGCCAACATATCATGTTAGTATTTCATAAGTAAGCCGAAGCATTAGTTTTTCAAGGATTTTATTCCTGATTATATGTAAACAGAGATTGGATCTTGGCATACCATACCTATCTGGGTAAAAAATAACAAGAACATGTCCTATATTTCCAAATATTATTGGTTTTTTATATAAGAAGGTAACGCTTCACTCTCTTAGCACTTGGTAAAAATGTTTAATTTATGTTTATGTATTCTTATTCAAAATGTTAGTTAACAGCCTGCAGGGACCCGGTAATAGGATCCTTTTCCAGTTCTTCTTTATGTTTATTAGCTACATTAATGACTGTTTCTGCAACTCTCTACAAAGGCTCATGCTAATGAACACCAATTAATTCCAAAATGATTTTAAACAAAGGGTGATGAGAATACCCAATCAACCATAGCAGTGTAAAGAGCGAGCAAGTCACTCTGACCTATTTTTTCTTTTCCTCCTGTGTTGCATCTTTGCCGAAGGTTTACATCAGTGTTCTTCTACCTCACCTGTACATTTCTTCGGTAAATAAGTTTTACCGATAGACAGACACCCAAACATATGCACCCAGATCAACCTGAAGCTTCCTGATATTGCTAAAGACAGAATCAGTGTTGGGTTTCAAAAACTTTTACTACCAGTTCTGTGGGTGTGGCTTGGTGGGCGTGGCATGGCATGGATTGGTGGGCATGGCTTGGTGGGTGTGGCAGGGGAAGGATACTGTAAAATCTCCATTCCCACCCCACTCCAGGGGAAGGATACTTCCCCAATCCAGGGGAAGGTGACTGCAAAATCCTCATTTCCTCCCAATCAGCTGGGACTTGGGAGGCAGAGAATAGATGGGAGTGGGGCCAGTCAGAATTTTTACTACCGGTTTTCTGAACTACTCAAAATTTCCGCTACCGGTTTTCCAGAACTGGTCAGAACCTGCTGAAACCCACCTCTGGACAAAATGTAAGCCGAGCCCTCCTTGCAATCCTGCCACATTATTATTATTTAATTATTATTATTATTATTAAGCTGAATTATTATTAAGCACCTGAGGGCAGGGCAAGAAGCTAATCAAGAAGAGAAGCAACCAAGAATTAAGGAGAAAATTCCTGACAGTTAGAACAATTAACCAGTGGAACGACTTGCCTCCAGAAATTGTGAATGCTCCAACACTGGAAGTTTTTAAGAAGATGTTGGATAACCATTTGTCTGAAGTGGTGTAGGGTTTCCTGCCTGAGCAGGGGGTTGGACTAGAAGACCTCCAAGGTCCCTTCCAACTATTCTATTCTATTCTATTCTATTCTATTCTATTCTATTCTATTCTATTCTATTCTATTCTATTCTATTCTATTCTATTCTATTCTATTCTATTCTACTCTACTCTACTCTACTCTACTCTACTCTACTCTACTCTACTCTACTCTACTCTACTCTATTCCTCATCCCTATACACAAGAATCTAGTCAGTGTTCAGCATTAAATTGGTGTTAGATGAGACTCAAAGGAATTGATGTATTTGTGGGAACATAACTACTCTGGGCTGATTCTTCTCTTGACTCCACCACCAAGCTCTGCCTTAGAGCTCAGAAATTAGAATTCAACAGTAGAAATTCAGACCCGGAAAACGTGGACCACCAAAACCCAGGGATGGTACTTGTGAGATCTTCTCCAAAGCCCATGGGAGATCCTGAAGTGATCACCTTCTAATGATCCATAGTGGGATGGAGTAAATGGAAGAATACAGCAGGATGATCCCAAAGATGGCTTTCCAAAAGGCCATTGAGTTTTCTTCATTTTTCCCCCCATGAAAATGTTTTGCTTCTCATGAAGAACTGAAGGAGAGCTGGAGAAGCTTCTTGGATGAGAAGCAAAGCGTTTTCAAGAAAAGAAAAGAAAAACCCCAAGAAAGTCCAGTTGTCACTTGAAAAAGCATCTTCGGGACAACCGTGACTTGTATGATTGAGAATCTCCAGAGACAGAATGCAATGTGTCTCTTCTACCGTGTTTCCCTGAAAATAAGACCCTGTCTTATATTTTTGAACCCTGAAATAAGCTTTTGGCCTTATTTTCGGGGAGGTCTTATTATTTTGGGGCATGTGGAGCAAGACAGGGATCCTCTTGCCATCTTACCCGATTTCCAGCTCTGTCTCCCTAACCCTAACCAGAGAAAATGGCGGGGACCGGCTGCACATGTGTTTAAATATTTTTGGGGAGGGCTTATTTTTGGGGAAAGCTTATTTTTGGGGAAGGGTTTATTATCCAGGGAGGTCTTATTTTCAGGGAAACATGGTATTATATATCATTCTGAGCTCTATAAGAAAGAGGCACCAAATAATATACAGGCATTCAGATCATTAATTCAACCCAATCCATGGCATCCTTTCCAAGATGTCCCTGTGACTGCGGGTTATTATTTCTACCTGAAAAAGCTTCGTAACACCTGGTGGAGGAAAGGAAAACAAATGTTTCTTTTTAAACAATGCAAGATCTACCCCCCACCCCCTTTCCCCAATAATTAAATTACATTTAGCCAGCAGCTATTATTATTCTACACTGGTCCCCCACCGAGGCAGCCACGGTGATACGATTTAAGCAGCAATCTAGCAGAGCACTTTTCATTGCCTGTGATTGTTGTGCTGAGTAAATTGGTTGCATCACGTTTGACTCTAATTTGGGTTTTTAGAACTGTTAATTTGAACTTAAGCACCTATGGAAATGTCATTATCAGGAGGTGTCTGTGCTGGAACCCTGTTTTGAGTCGCTCTGTTTAAAACCAGCTGAGTATTGATAGCTCCCGTTGACATTTCTGAGGCCCGATTTATCAGGCATTTATCAGGCAATGTCAAAGCGAAAACGTTTTCCTACACACACCTGATTTTTTTTTTTCAATGTAAATTTCATGGGAAACTCAATTCTGGAAGGATTTTGTTTTGTTTTGTTTTAACGTCTCCAATTCTGAGCAAATATATATTAAATAAGGGCAGTTCCACCAAACAGTTATTTACTCTGATTAGTCAAGTCATTAACCACAGATGATTATGTACTATAACTTCAGTTCCCTGTAGAAACTGTGCGAGCGGCACTGGCTCCTAGTGGTCTTCCGGGTGCGATTCAAGGTGTTGGTTACCACCTTTAAAGTGCTCCATGGCTTAGGACCTGGGTACCTACGAGACTGCCTTCTGCCACCGATAGCCTCCCACCGGCCGATTCGCTCCCACAGAGAGGGACTCCTCAGGGTGCCGTCGGTCAAATTATGTCGGCTGGCGACACCCAGGGTGAGGGCCTTCTCTGTGGGGGCTCCTGCCCTTTGGAATGAACTGCACCCGGAGACATGTAAGATCTCCGACCTCCGTGTTTTTCGCTGTGCCCTCAAGATCCTGCTGTTCCGCCAGGCGGGGCTGACTATTTAAATGAATCTTAATTAGGAGTTTTAATTTTGGGGTTTTTTAATCATACTGGACCAAAATTTATGATGTTTGTATGTCTTTGTGTTTTATTCTGGCTATACACTGCCCTGAATCCCGCGGGAGAAGGGCAGTATAGAAATAAAATTAAATAAATAAATAGGAGGTATTGAGACATATCAAATGATGGGTATCGTGTATTGGTCAGCCCAAATTTATCCAGAGTTTATGCATCAAGGCTTTTATGTTGATCTGGCATAATGGATTCAATACTTTCGTTATTTGGCTTTGCTTTGGGACTCGTTTCGTTTAAAGAAATAAGTGTGATACGCACTTGATTCAGCAGGTCAAAACAGGACAACGGAAGGGTTAATTTGCGGCACACAGTTACTGAGAAACCATGATTAATTTTTCCTGCATCTTTTCCCATTCAATATTTCCTGCTTCCTCTTCTTGGGAGGAAGGAAATTTTCCATGCATGGGTGTAAACATTTAGGAAGAAAGGAAGAGATGTCCTTAACTCTATTCTAGTAGAAGAACAGAGGGATGTAGCTCTGTTCAGCTAGCTCAGGTAGCTCAGTGGCTAAGACGCTGGGCTTGTCGATAGAAAGATCAGCAGTTCAGTGGTTCAAATCCCTAGGGCTGCATAATGGGGTGAGCTCCCGTTCCTTGTCCCAGCTTCTGCCAACCTAGCCGTTCAAAAGCACGTAAAAAATGCAAGTAGAGAAATAGGGACCCCCTTTGGTGGGAAGATAACAGCATTCCATGCACCTTTGGCATTGAGTCACGCCGACCACATGACCACAGAGACGTCTTCGGACAGCGCTGGCTCTTTGGCTTTGAAACGGAGATGAGCACTGCCCCCTAGAGTCGGGAACGACTAACACATATGTGCGAGGGGAACCTTTACCTTAGTAGAAGAACATTGCTGAAAATATTAGACCATCACAATAATTTTTCTTTCAATATTTTAAACTCTTTCCAACTCCTCCAACTAGCCCATCTCGCATTACCTTAACTAGTGGGACATCATTCCATCTCTTTTCATTTCTCCAGATTTTGAAATGTGGATGCCTTAAAATGACATCTAGGCATTTTTTTAAAAAAAATAAAAAAAATAGAAGCAATGAAAATTCTTGCAAAAAAAGGAATCTATGAATCAAAAACTAGGCATGGATTTCCTGCCGTTTTCCATGTGGGATTTTTGAAAAATAAAATAAAATTAATAAAATTAAAACAAACTGGCAAACCAGAGAGAATGAACCCCTCAACTCCCCTATTTCACTCATCAGAACATGAAATACAGAGTTTTGTCTGTTTCCTACATTTCAGACCAGAGTGTTAGGAAAGTCCTTACACGACTAAAATGGATTTGCTAAGCCCCCAACCGCAATAGATGTTTCAAAATCAAACATCGGTGGACATATCCATAGTTTATTTATGACTCCCGTGACAATCAATGCCGGGTTATGTGCTACAATGTTTGACAGATAAAAAGAATGATTTACAGAAGCTCCGTTAATTATGTATGAAAGTGGAAATGTTTCTAGCCTTTGCTAAGGCCTTGTTCATTTGTTCTTCTCAGGGCTGGTGCTTCTTTATTTTTATTTTTTGGGGGTGGGGGCAAGGACCGGATCATCGGGATCAACCATTATAAACGCTCCCTCTCATCTACTGTAGATGCCACTTCAATCCATTTAGTCGCTGGAACGTTAAATTCTGAACATCGCTTGGTCTTCTTATTTCCAACTGCCTTGTTTCTCTGAAAGCTTCCAGGGAGGGGGGAAAAATGGATTCCTTCCCATTTCCTTTTTTGGGGTTTTCTTTTCCCCCCTGTTCAAATTTTTTATTTTATTCAAAAAAAAAAAAAAAAGAATGAACATACAAAATTCAAAAGAAAAAAATAATAAACAAAGACAAAACAAAACTGGAGAAGAACGTGAAAAGAAAACATCAATTAAAAGGACAACCCCCCCCCCAAAAAAACACATCCCTTCTGGTTGAATACTGACAGATATACTGCAACGATAATAGCTTTCTCTCCCTCCCCCCCCCCCACCACTTGCAAAGCAGGTCTAAAATTTGTAAACTTCTATGATCCCCAACTTAAGTACTTTTTGCATTGCCCTTAAGACCTTACTGTTTCAACAGGCTGGACTAGCTAAATAACGAATTTTAATGGGTGTTTTAGTTTTCGAGTTTGTAATATAGGGTCAAATTATTTAATACGTTTTAATCTGTTTTTTAAATTTTGTGATATATGTTGTTTTACTGCGGCTGTGCACTGCCCTGAGTCCCTCGGGAGAAGGGCGGTATACAAAATTAAATAATAAATAAATAAATAAATGAACTTAAGGTAAACCACGCCAAACTCAATTGCAGGAAATATGACTTCAGCAACAGAGTGGTCAATGCCTGGAATGCTCAACCCGACTCTGTGGCTTCTTCCCAAAACCCTCAAAACTTAAACTATCTACCGTGGACCTCACCCCATTCCTAAGAGGTCGGTAAAGAGGGAATGCATAAGCGCACCAGTGTGCCTGCCGTCCCTGTCTTACTGTCCCCATTTATCTGTACCTACTTCCTTTGTTTATGTTTATGTTTCTGCCTATACCTGCTATCTTATACATGTTTGACAAACAAATAAATAAATAAATAAGTTGGGTCTTCTTGGGTCCAGCCGAAAGAGAAATGGAATCTGGTTCCAACCCTAACCCTAACCCTAACCCTAACCTTTCACACAGCTCATTTTGGATGCAGGTAAGTGCAGGGTGCGCATGGAGGCTCAGGGAGGGAAAAAATGGGCCTACCAGAAGTTTGGGAAGGCCGGAAATGGGCCCATTTCAGAGGGCCTCTGGATCATGGGGAGGCCATTTTCACCCTCCCAGAGGCTCAAGGAAAGCCTCTGGAGCCCAGGGAGGGCAAAAACACCCCCCACTTTGGTGCAGGAGGCTGACTAGGCCACGCCCACTATGGTCACGCCCACCAAGCAACTGGGCAGAGAATCCCTTGCTAAATTTTTTGAAACCCACCTCTGCATAGGTTGTTTTTCCTGTTCCCTCCCCTGACCTCTTTCCTTTTGTGCCACGACAGGAGTGAATTTAGCAACGCAAAGGCAGAGAGCTATGGAATTTGGTGCTAACAAGGAATAGCAGAAGAGAGCAGTTCCTTGTATCTCAAGAGGGATTTCTACATTCGTGGATGTTTTCTTGGGGGCCTCCTGGGTAGTTGTGTCAATGCGAAAAGGGTGACTGAAGAGACAGATGAAAGCTTAGTAGAAAAACACATCCTATTTTTAGCTGGGGAGATGGAAAAAAAATGGGAAAAAGATGTTTGGGGAATGTTAAGCAAGATTGACAAGGATGTATGAAGTATAATCCTGGTGGGGAAATGGTCGCCATCCGAAAACTTTTGGAAAGATGGGTCTGTTATGGCGAACTGAAGAAAAAGGATTCTAAAATGATACAGATATGGTGGCCCTGTATCTGAGCTGGCAGCAGAGTTGGACAGTGAGGAGGTTGGGGAGGAACATGGGCCAGTCCTGGGAGCTGGGGAATGCTCGAACGAGGGCTCTGCGTCGGAGGCAGAGAGGGAGCTAGACAGCAGCAAGGCAGAGGAACAGCTGGAGCCTGTTCCCAGTGAGCACATGCGCACAGCTGCCAGAAGCAGGGTCAACTTGGGAGTAAAGCCACACCTTGGAGGTGATTGGCCCCTCCCATAGGAAACAAAAGAGGAGCGAATGGGGAATGGGCTTCTGCAGGAAACAATTTGTTCAGTGGAAAGTTCTGTTCATGACTATAAGAGACTCTGTGCCAAGTTTTGCCTTGCCCTGCATTTGGAAACTAGTTATCTGGCAGCTTGCCAAGCGAGATAAGGTTTGTGTTGATCAATATTCCTCTGAAAGACTGTTTGCCAAGCCTTGCTGACTGTGAATAAAAGGAGGAGAGGAAATGAAGAGAAGGAGGAGGAAGAGGGGGAGAGGGGAGAGGAAATGAGGAGGAGAGGAGGAGGAAGAGGAGGAAGAGGGAAGGAGGAGGGGGGAAGGGGGAGGGGGATGGGAGGAGGAGGAGAGGAGGAGGAAGAAGGAAGAGGGGAGGAGGAGGACTTTTTGGTTATTTTCTTGCTGATGTTTCATTATGCAAACTAGATAATATCAGTTTTAGACTAGTCAACAAACATTCTTGAGAGTACACAAGAACAAAATCGAATTAAAAGATGGAGGAAGGAGGAAAAAGGCATTAGAGAAAAGCTTAAATTCTTTGAAAAAAAAATAAAATAAATAGAAATGATCTCCCATAATACTTACCCATATTTTGCAAGTGTTTGAAAGGGAAAAGCTTATCATACAAAGTATGGTGCAAATGTTTTTTTTTAATCCAAAATAGCTTCAGGCCAAGAAGGAGAAGAATGCCATTAATGTTGGATGGAGAAGCAGAGTAGCCATAGTGATGAGATAGGAGGACTTCATACATGGTCCATCTTGCAGTGAGGAACTGAACACCTCCAAACTACAATCAACAGGATAATCTGAGGACTTGTATTTTCACCTTGACGAAGATCTCACCTTGAAACTTAGGCTTGAGAATTAATTGTGCTTTTTTTTCTTTTTAAATTTGGGTTCCATTCCACAACATCATGGTTCCAACCTTTTTCAAATGCTAATTCCTGGTCTGCAGCTCTTCTGCATTTCTCAAACCTTGGCAGCTTTATGATATGTGGATTTCAACTCCCAGAATTCCGCAGCCAGCTTTCAGTTTGTCGTAACAGATCATGGTTTCTTCCAAGTGTTGGTTCCTGATCCACAACTTCTCTGTACCCCACACCAGTGGTGGGTTTCAATTTTTTTTACTACCAGTTCTGTAGGAGTGGCTTGGTGGGCGTGGCATGGTGGGCATGGCATGGTTTGGTGGGCATGGCAGGGGAAGGATACCGTAAAATCTTCATTCCACCCCATTCCAGGGGAAGGATACTGTAAAATCTCCATTCCTTCCTATATCCAGGAGAAGGTTACTGCAAAATCCCCATTTCCTCCCATATCTAGGGGAAGGATACTGTAAAATCTCCATTCCTTCCCATATCCAGGGGAAGGTTACTGCAAAATCCCCTCCCGATCAGCTGGGACTCAGGAGGCAGAGAATAGATGGGTAGATGGAGGCGGGGCCAGTCAGAATTTTTACTACCGGTTCTCCAAACTACTCCAAATTTCCACTGCTGGTTCTCCAGAACTGGTCAGAACCTGCTGAACCCCCTCTCTGCCCCCTACCTCAATCTTTCTCAATCTCCGCAACTTTAAGACTTGTGGACTTCTACTTCCAGAATCCCCCCTCCCCCCAGCCAGCAATGGTAACTGGGGGATTCTGGAAGTTGAAGTCTATATGTCTTAAAGTCGCCAAGATTGAGAAACTCTTCCCTACCTGATAATTGAATCCAGTCTCAGATGTCAGGACAATGTTAAAGCCGAAATCATGACATATCCAAGTTCTTAACAAGGCCATCTTGACTTCTAATCTTTCCCAGGTTGTTTGTTTTTTTTTAAATGCTGGTTAGAGGTCTCTTCCAGAATTTTGCTAGGTAATTAGTGAGAATGGGGAAAATGTGCAGGATTCATAAACCAAACCTTTGGCATCTCTCTCTCTAGTAGTGCTAGCCTATGTTCTTCATTAAGATGAACGGGAAAAGCACCACTTCTTACAATATTTACAAATGTAAACCACATGGCCATACGTTCAGAATACAGCTTGAACACTGAGGCTCCGGTTTGGGTTTTGGCTTCGGTGATTTTATTTAATTTTATTTGAAATATGAACCCGGCAAAAGAATTTCAGCCAAAATGCTTGTTCCAGTCCATTATTTTTCACCCTCTGAAGTTGTGTGTGTGGTGTGTTTTTTTAAATGCAAAACTAAAAGACCTTTCAAAAAAAAAAAAAGGAATGAAAGATCCACCCACGGAGAGAAAACCTCATGTTTTGGCACACTGACATAAAACGAGGCATTAATTAACCTGGGTTTATTCTGTGCTTTCCCCCCCCTCTTTCCTTCCATTAAAAAATGAAACAAAAACAATGAAGTACCCCCCAAAAATGCCCTTATTAAACTGACCTCACCGGTAAAATTTGATACGTCTGATATAAAGCTGCTGGCATTTACTGCCCAGCTTGAGCTGATCAATATGGTTATCTACCTGTCAATTTTCTATACTCTTTAATCCCGAAAGAGTTTTGACTCATGCACGGATAGATCTATCTCACAGAGATAGGACTAATCAAAGCATTCTGTGATAACAGAGTGATTTGTAAAGCATGTAACAAAAGCTTATCGTTTCCCTGTATACTGAGCCCGTCAAAATATTTTTCTTAGAAGGAACGCCAAGAGAAGCTTGCGTCCTTCATGCTTTAAGTGGGCGGCGACAAACGAGGGAGATCTTCCATCGTTGCACAGTTGCAAACATTGTGTAGACAAGACCTGGGCATTTTAAGGGGCCACATTTGGCCCCTTGGCTGTCCCTGTCAGGCCCTGCAGAAATCAATCGTGAATTAGAAATCAAAGGTAAATGATGCATACCAGCAACACAATTGAATTGTTTTAATTTGGAAGGCGACTGCTATTTCTTTTTCAATTTATGCCTGTGTGTACTGTCTGTCTGTCTGTCTGTCTGTCTATTCCATCCATCATCTATCTATCTATCTATCTATCTATCTATCTATCTATCTATCTATCTATCTATCTATCTATCTATCTATCTATCTATCTATCTATCTACCTATCTACCTATCTCATCCATCCATCATCTATCGATTGATCGATCGATCGATCTAGCTAGCCAACTAGCTATTAGCTAGCTAGCTATTAGCTAGCTAGAGCTAGCCATCCATCCATCATCTATCTAATTATCAATCCATCATTCACCCATCCATCCTTACCTTAAAAGACACATGCCATCCCCATCACTTTCATTTAGAAAGCTAATAACAAACGTTCTTATCCATATATCATAATCTCATCTCAGAACCTTCCAATATTCAGGCTACAGAAATATGTTGGTGAACTAGGTCTTCCTGTGTACAAAACAGAAACCATGATCAAAACCATGATCTATCTCTCATCATATATTTATCATCTGTCTGTCTGTCTGTCTGTCTGTCTCGCTGTCTGTCTATCATCATCTATCACCTATCTATGGATGAGAAACCAGAGCGATCTGTCTGTCTGTCTGTCTGTCTGTCTGTCTGTCTAATTTATACAGAAGCCCATATTGCAATGCAATTAAAACTCTGGTGTATTCAAGGATGTGTATTGGGAATTAAGTTGCAGTGACAAGTTAGAACGGATCCTGGATTAAAAGCATTGCAATCTTCTCTTAGAATCAGGGGGTCCTATGTTAAGCTTCCCTGCAGATGCTTAACACACATTTGAGGGGCTGTCAAAGAGAGGAAGAGGTGAAGCTACTTTCCAAGGCACCTGAAGGCCAGACAAGGAATAATGGATGGAAACTGATCAAGGAGAGATTCAACCTGGAAATAAGGAGAAATTTTCTGACAATGAGAGCCACCAAACCATGGAACAAAATGCTCTATTCAACGCTCTATTCCAACTTCAATTTTCATGTTCAATTTTGTTTTAATGGGACTGGGATCTTATTATTATTATTATTATTATTATTATTATTATTATTATTATTATTATTATTATTATTATTATTGCAATAGACAAGTGGAGCAAAACTTCTGCTTTCGCAATCTCACTATTTCCTTTGCATGCAATTATTTCCTTGCCAAACAATAGCAGTGACAAATTGCCACAGAATCCTGCAGCAGATTTTTAACCCAAGGTAAAAATAAACAGAAACATCTGTATGGCAATCGCGTACGAAGCTACATTCATTAACAAATACATTTTTCTAATAAAACCACCATCTGCAAGTAACCCTCAGCTTCAATTTGATAGAAATAAGCCTCTTTCCCCCCCCCCCCCCCAATTTTCCGAGGCTGTTCCCAGAACGTTTTCCAAACTTTCCTGCAAAACACATCTGTCTTCGTTGGTCTTTGGAATGTGAATAAATAATGGTGAGGGATTTCCCCCAACCCCCTTCGCCTTCTCCTTTAAATCAATCAGACAAATTACAGACTCAAAACAATTATTTCCAGAGGTGATAGGAGAGCTGACGTCAGCTAGAAGACACTTGTGGAATGTACCTTCGCTTATATTTAAAATAAAATATATATTGTTGGCACTGAAACCAAGATTTGAGGAATTCTGGATCAGTTCTATTGTTTTGTGCCACTTCTGATCTGCCACTGATCTCTCAAAAGCTAAATACCTCCTCCCCCGCCCCCCTGCCCCCCCCCCAAAATCACTTTGGACCTGGTATTGAGAGGCAGTTTGGTTTAGTGGTTAAACCGGATTGTGAGTTCTAATCCTGCCTTAGGTTAGGGTTAGTGTTAAGGTCAGGCATGAAAGCTAGCTGGGTGAGTTTGGGCCAATCACCAGGAGACGGTGAGTTCTAGCCACCCTTTAACCTTGTGGGGACAATAGGAGGAGGATATATTTGCTGCCATGAGTTATTTGTAAAAAGAATGGAAGGGAAGGGAATAGAATGGAAGGGGAGGGGAGGGAAGGGAAGGGAAGGGAAGGGAAAAGAAAGGGAAGGAAGAGAAAAAGAGAGAGAGGGAAGGAAAAGGAAAGGAAAGAAAGGGAAGAAGAGAGAGAGGGAGAGAGGGAAGGGAAAGGAAGAAGAGAGGGAGGGAGAGAGGGAAGGCAAGGCAAGGCAAGGGAGGAGAGGAGAGGAGAGGAGAGGAGAGGAGAGGAGAGGAGAGGAGAGGAGAGGAGAAGAGAAGAGAAGAGAAGAGAAGAGAAGAGAAGAGAAGAGAAGAGAAGAGAAGAGAAGAGAAGAGAAGAGAAGAGAAGAGAAGAGAAGATCTGGGCAGATGTGAGGAAAAACCAGGATTTGCCCCACAGCAATCCAATTTTCAAGGAAAACAATCTATCTATACCTTGGCAAGTTTTTATTTGTTTTTGTCCTAGGATGGAAGAAGAATTGCGTATGTTGACCTCTGAGCTTAAGCATCAGGGATCCTTCAAATATTGTTCAATATTTGGAATTGTTCAAATATTTGCTAACCAAGGCAGGATTGGAGGGCAATCCCATTGAATGGGGGAATTAAATTCCCGTATCAAAATAGCGATTGGAATCAAAGCCAATCCCTCTGAGCGCATTTGAAAGGATGAGAAGTTTCTGCCCAGATGCCAAAAGAGTGATCCCCAAATCGGAATGGAATCATGCATTAACTGTCCCCTAAAGATCCTCCAGTGGGGAGTTGTTCGTGAGTAAATATACACCAGGTCGGTTCTTGGTTTCTCGTCCACAGATCTGCAAAATGTTGCTATATTTCACATGGCTTCATATATCCACCCCCCCCCCCCAAGTTGTCTATTCATTCGTTATTTCTAATACCATTCATTTCATAAATCCTTCACAACAACAACAGAAACAACAAAAAGGAAATGCTATCTTTAATTAGAAAGCCAAATGCACTGATTGCCAACAAAGCCTCTTTGGATTACACAAGAAGACTAAGCTATAGTGTACAGCCCAACACACACACACACACACACACACACACAGAAACACTACCACAATCTTCCTTTTAGCTGATACGTTGCAAAACGGGAAGCAGATAGCAAGGTGTTTTTGGACATTCGCGTAGGTCAATTTTTGAAAGGCTGTGCAGACTGACACATAATATCTCAAGCTCCTTGGGCATCTGTAATCCCTTGTCTTTATTTTTTTTTTCAGAGAGGCAACACATTGACTTAAGGTCAAACACCCGCGATATTTGCAAATGGAAAGAAACGCGTCTTCGTAACACCCTGGTTCACCATTCATTCTCCAGCTGTCCACGATCACACATAGTTCTTACCTTTCGGTGGTAAACACGGTATTCTTTGTGAGAACATTTTGTTTCCCTGTGGATCTAAAGCCCAAACCAACGTCTTGGGTTTTGCCACAGCCTGAATTACAAATGATTTTAAGTCTATCCTTTTGCTTTGGGCCACATCTGTTCTCCCCACTTTTCTTTCTTGCAAACACTCAGAACGCGGTTCTGAAAAGTCATGCCGGCTATGAATCATGAGAGTTAGGGAAAAGAAAATCAGTTTGAAGAGCAAAGAAATCACCACGAAGAGTCCTGTTGAGCACCTCGGTCATTGCTAAGTTGACTCAACTTCCAATGATCAACATCGTGCCAAAAGGGCACGCCATTTTATTCCATGGAAAGGCCACAGTGACTCCATCTGAATCAAGGCCACAACATGCGAGGATGGCTGTGGTTGTGTATCTGTTTTGTATACCACCCTACCTGACAAAGACACTTCTGTTATTCTTTTGAAGAAAACTGCCATGCATGCCAACAGAGGACTTACTCGTTTCTGTGCAAGAAGGACAGTGGATTGTCTAGGGAGGCTCTAGGTCACCCTGGTTATGGTTGTCCTAAAGATGCTCTCTTCAAAAGGCAACTGGACTTTGTTTCCCTTGAAGACGTTTTGCTTCTCATCCAAGGAGCTTCTTGAGTTCTAAAGGAGAATTGAAGAAGCTTCTTGGGTGAGAAATGAGACGTCTTCACAGTGCAGCAGTGAGTAGTGCATTGAGGAGGTATTGCAGCGAGGTCAAGTCAAGATTTATATTGACTGTTTCCCTATGCCTATCATTAAGTGTTGTACCTTATGATTCTTGACGAATGTATCTTTTATGTACACTCTCAGGGTACATAAAAGATACATTCATCAAGAATCATAAGGTACAACACTTAATGATAGGCATAGGGAAACAGTCAATATAAATCTTGACTTGACAAATTCCTTCTCTATCCAATCACACTTGGCCAATAAAGAATTCTATTCTATTCTATTCTATTCTATTCTATTCTATTCTATTCTATTCTATTCTATTCTATTCTATTCTATTCTATTCTATTCCATATTCCATATTCCATATTCCATATTCCATATTCCATATTCCATATTCCATATTCCATATTCTATTCTATTCTATTCTATTCTATTCTATTCTATTCTATTCTATTCTATTCTATTCTATTATTCTATTCTATTCTATTCTATTCTTTCCTTATTCTATTCCTTATTTCATTCCATATTCCATTTCATATTCTATTCTATTCTATTCTATTCTATTCTATTCTATTCTATTCTATTCTATTCTATTCTATTCTATTCTATTCTATTCTATTCCTTATTTCATTCCATATTCCATTTCATATTCTATTCTATTCTATTCTATTCTATTCTATTCTATTCTATTCTATTCTATTCTATTCTATTCTATTCTATTCTATTCTATTCTATTCTATTCTAATCATACACTGAGTAAGTATTACTACATTATCATATATTGTATAAACTCAATCACTGAGTAGATACCTACCATGGTAACAATAGCATTGAGTATATACTAAATGCTATTATTATTATTCGTTATTATTAATTAATTATTAATTATTATCTATGACTGGACAGCCACTTTTCTGAAATGGTATAGGATCTCTTGTTTGAGCAGAAGGCTGGACTAGATGGCCTCCAAGGTCCTTGTATTCTAAAAACAAAGTCCAGTTGCCTTTTGAAAAAAAAACACCTTTGGGATAAAGACAGCTGATAAGACAAAACAAAGCAGAGACTGGACAATCCCACCAATACATCGGCAATAAATCAAAAACAGGAGATGTGTTTTCCACTTGGTTTTGTCCTATAAAACCAAGGAAAAAATGCAAAAGATGATATATCGGAAAGACAAGAGTACCAGGAGAAAGAGAAAAGGGGGAGAGGGAGAGAGAGAGAGGAGGGAGAGGGAAAGGGAGAGAGGAGAGGGAAGGCGGGAGGGAGGAGGGGGAGAGAGAGGGAGGGAGAGAGAGGGGAGGGAGAGGGAAAGGGAGAAAGGAGAGAGAGAAGGAGGGAGGGAGGAGGGGGAGAGAAAGAGGAGGGAGAGGGAGAGAGAGAGAGAGAGCAGGAAAGAAAAAAGGAAAGAAAGAAACAAAAGCTAAGACTTACTTCATTCATTTGAGGAATGGTAAGCTTTGGTAGTTTATTCTTAGAACTGGATCCGGTTGGTTTCCCTTCCAGTAGACTTCCAAAGGATTGGTTTCCATAGACTCCCTCAGTTTCTATGGGTGGTTTTAGTTCTGGGGAGTCATTCGGGACTTGATCCTGGCCATCCATGGGCCTAACGTAAGCGGTGGGCTTCTGCTGGATCATACTGCTTTTACAGTGGAGTCCAGGAGGAAAGTTCTGGTTGGAAAGATTGTTAGCAGCGGATAGCAAAGATGTAGAAGGAAGAGGAGATCCGTGACTCAGAAAATCAAGATCCACCGGAGATTTCGAGTGGGTAGTTTCTTTGTAGGAATGCTCGGCCGCTGTGGATTTGGAGTGATTGTGCCTCCTTGAATGTGAAGATGAAGGTGGGGTGTTGAGTTCCTCCCCTCCTCCAGTTTTTTGCGGCTCGTTCTGGCAGGGATAAAGGTCCTCAAATCGGCCTTGGGTTGACTCATGAGAAGAGCTATGTTTGGTCCGATTGGGCTGGCTACTGGTTTGGTTCAACTGGCCACCGCTAGAGCTATGGTTGCCACGGGACCAGTCCGTCCTGGATTTCCTGCTGCTCTGGTGACCATTCAGCAAACTTGAATTGGACGATAGGGAAGATGGGGGAGGCATAGCCGTTGAGGTGTTCCCACCCATCTGGTGGGGTGCAACCATCCGGTTCCTTTGCTCGGGGAAAAAGCTTGGCTCATTTTTGTCTACTGGGGTTTGCGGCACAGGATTCTTTGGGATGCCGACAAGGTGGCTCTGGTTGGAATGGTTGGTGAGCAGGTCCTTCATCTCATCGTAGTTCCCCAAAGTGTTCTGTACACGGTTGGCAAGAGCGTCACCTTTGCTGGTCTAAGACATCAAAAGAAACCAAGGTTAAGAAAGGTGAGCCACGAACAGAGATGGGACAAAGCAAGAAAGAAGATCTGACTTTTCTCACTCCATAATATCTTAGATTGAGGTTGCCCAACCTTGGCAACTTTAAGATTTGGGGACTTCAACTCCTAGAAGTCCCCAGCCAGATATGCTGGGAGTTGAAGTCCACAGGGCTTAAAGTCCACAGGCCTAAATGCATTCTTTAAAAAAAACCTCCATTCCTTGGAATCTTTGATCTGTCCTTATTTTCAAATGCCTCCCAATTCCTGAAAGCCACAATTGGTATATTTTTAATCCTTTATTTATCTGAAATATTTCTAATTCAATGTTATGGACCAAAAAAATATCTCCAGGGGTGTCTTAAAAGAATAAAATCACGTACAATCAAAGTCGTATCGAAACAACCAAACTTTCATAAAACAAAAAATTCCCCGGTTTGATGAATTAAAATCCTGCTCCAGTCATAAAAACAGAGTTGCAAATAAATCCTGGAAGAGACCATTCATTAAAGCTTATGGCTGATATTTGCCATCATCACAAATGACAGACAGACCCCAAGAAGGAAACCTCCCCAAAGGAGTTGAGTCTACTGCAGAAGAGGTTCTTGGCCCATCCATTAGTCAATGGTAGTGCCTTCAAAGCAGAAGTTACTTCAAAAGGTAACTGTTAGTGATCTCCGTGTGAATGCCGTTGGAGATGGATAGGAGAAATACTCTCATGTTTTCTCCTGCTAGTAACATTAATCATGACAATGAGTATTCAAGTGGTGGAGATGGTGAAAGATCTGGACCAAGACAGGGGAAGGAATGCCAGAATCTGGGGGTGGAGTTAAAAGAGCGATCAACCTAGAATCCCTACATAGTCACTAAGTCCAGCCTCCCTTTAATTCTGTGGACCCTTATCTAAGTCCTAGCAGATAAGAGTCCCCTGCTATCAGGGGTGGTATTCACTTACCTTCAGTACCAGTTCGCAAATGTGAGCATGCACGCGCCTCCTCCATGCATGTTCAGAGACTTCTGCGCATGTGCAGAGGGTCAAAAATGGGACATGATGACATCCGGGCAGGTGGATGGAGCCTCCTGCCACCAATGCTACCAGATCACATGATCCGGATAGAGCTGGTTGAATTTCACCACTGCCTACTACCCATTAGTAGAGAAGATTCCTGTACATAAGCTTTCAGCAAGAAACCAGTTTAATTGGACTTTCACCCGTAGGCCTGATCATTCTCGCCTGACAAGGCCAAAGAGAAGTGAGTTCAAGTTTCCATTCCGTTATGGACGCTGGTTGGCTGACTTTGGGCAGACATTTTCTCCCATTTAGTCATAACCAGCTTAAGTTGGGGGAAAACATCCTCGACTCTTTGGCCTCTATGCAAAAAAGAGGGATAAAAGAAGATTTCCTGCTTTCTAGAGAAGCTAAACCACGTGACACAGCTGGTGATTGGAAATACCGGTTCGTCTAAATTTGTAGCATTTTTTTACTACTGGTTCGCCCGAACCGGTAGGTTTTATTACTACCAATTTGGGCGAACCGGTCTGAACCAGTAATGTTTCACTCCTGGATTTGATGTTTAAACATGGAGACGTCACTCATTGAACATGCCATTTTGGCCCCAGCTTCAACCAGCCAATCAGCCTGGCTGGTTCGAAATGATCACCCATTTCCCAACGGGTAAGGGCTGCCTACCAGCTCACTGAGAACCTTTGAGTTATCAACTAAGAAGGAAGAGACAATTGTCAGGAAACGGTACAGAGCACTCTATTCTGTAAAAACAGTGGGGGTCAAAGTAATTGCCAACCAACTTATGCTACCGCATTGTGATGAATAACAGTTTCAAGTGTCCTTTTTTTGTATTGTTCTGAGTTGCCCCGGACTACTAAAGATTTGATTCTGGGTGCTCTTTTTTGGCCTGCGTCCAGCTTGGTTACTTCATAATTTCTTTCAAAATGAGCATTCAGGAGAGCTTTAAAAACAGAAAAAAAGAATCAAAGAGGAGATATAAATACAGTTGTCAGCTGTATTTGCAAAATTCAGTCGCCTTTATTTTCTGGAACCACGCAGCATGTGTTTTTGCAAATCAATGATTCACAGTTACTTTCTGTAAGCACGGCAATTATTAGGCAAATTCTGACTCATTTTTGGCATTATTGTGTTTTCATCCCCTGTGTACTTCTTATTCAATTGCCTGGATTTTATCTGTGGATTCTCTCTTTTTTTTTTTTTTCCCCTCTCCTTTTCTGAAAAGCCACTTAAAAGATGGGACATTGGTCTACGGATTATACCTGCAGTAGAGGGTGAGGGTTCAGATGAGCAAGGAAACTACATCCGAGCAATTGGTGGAACTATGATGGTTAAAGAAAGATGATTGTTTACCAGAAGAGTTCTAAGAGTTGGTGGAAGGAAAAAGGAAACCAGCCTTCAAAAACAATTTGATACTGTATATAATTCCTCAGATAAATAGGTTCCGACAGGTACAATCCAAATATATTTTATGCATGCTTATTTCTTCTTGTAAACAAGGAACACAAGATAATTAGACGCAAAGGTGGTTTTTTTTTCAGGAGGCAACTGGACTTTTCTTGTTTTTTTTCTTTGAAGAGGTTTCACTTCTCATCCAAGAAGCTTCTTCAGCTCTGACTGGACGGTGGGAATGGAAGGATTTCTATTCCTTGCAGGCAGCTGATCATTTGCATCCACTTGAAGGTTGATCTGTGTCCTCAGGGTCACCTGAGTAGCGCTCCTGGTTCCTGTAGTCTGCAATTTTTCCTCTCTGGAAATCCATTCCTATTCCCACACCATTCCGAGGGTGCTCATCCCAAATTGTATAGATAAAAGACTCTAGAGATTCTCCCAAAGGTGCTTTTTTCAGGAGGCAACTGGACTGTCTTGGTTTTTTCTTTGAAGACGTTTTGCTTCTTGGATGAGAAGTGAAATGTCTTCGAAGAAAAAAACCAGAAAGTCCAGTTGCCTCTTGAAAAAGGACCTTTGGGACAGCCATGACCTGGATGACTGAGAATCTCCATATACAGTGGGGCTGTAAAGCACTCTGAAGTGGTATATAAATCTAAGTGCTATTGCTATTGCTTTCTTCTCTCCAGATGCTGGAGAATAATTCCTAGCTACGGATCTTGTAAAACGATTCAATCCCTTTTGGGCTTCTGGTGAGGATCCATGGAGAACTAGATGTCCCTCAAGGAGCTTTGTGATGGAGATCAGCAGCTGGACAGTAATCTCTGGCCAATGCTATCTCTCCAGATAAAGGAGAGATGCTGAGATTGCCCATCTGCACTCCAGATAGCTGCTGCTCATGAGTAGACTACAGGAACTGAGGTTTCTGTAGTCAGTTCATGAGTTGCATGAAAAAAAAAACACACACACACCACTGCTTTGCTTGGTCTCAACTCTGATGTCCATCAGGATGATTAGAAAATCCTTTTGTTTGGAGTTGTATATTGTTTGCACTACAATGTTTCTGTTGGGGTATAAAGTTTTGGAAAGGAGAAGATGGGAGTGGATTGGAGGTGGAAACATGATATCTGTATGTCATTTAAAATAAAAAAGAAAGAAATGCTTCCTTTCTAAATATTTGGAAACTATTTAGAAATTTAATCAATTGTGTAGAGTGACGAATCATACTGTATGAAAAAACAGTGTGTTGTTTGTGTACATGGGTGGCTGTATTTCTTTCGTTTCTTTTTTTTTTTAAGAAAAGCTTAAGGAGGACATTTTTGGGGCCAAAAAAAGTACATCCCATTTCAGCCAAGAATCAAGTCTTTGTAGTGAGCCCACCTTCGTCAACCCAACGCACAATGAACAATGACCCAACCCAGCTTTGACACACTCCCCCTCCTCACTTAACACAAGGAGATCCCATTGTGTCAAGGGAAGTGGGGTGGGGAGTGAGGAGTTGGGAGGCCAAACACTTGTTCGCTTGTTCTTCTCCTCTCCTCTCCAGCTGGCCTTGCAGAAATGCTGAGGCAGCACTTGTGCAAAAGAGGCTGGACAGGTGGTTTGCGACTCAGGACCTTCTTCTCTGAAGAACCTCATTACCTTTGCAGGTTTTCAACTGACTGGGCTTTCTGGAAAGAGGAAAGAAACAAGAAAGCGTCCAATTTAGCCTGGCGGCATCATTGCTATCACAAGGACAAGCGGAAAGAAGAAGTAGGGCCGAATCTTTGTCTGATGTAGAGCAAACTACATGAAGGTTGGGTTCCAGGGGTGGGCTCCGAAGGCTTTCCTCAAGCCTCCAAGAGGGCGAAAACGGCCTCCCCAGGCTCCAGAGGCCCTCTGGAGGCTGGAAACAGGATCAGACATAAGTCACTTTTTTCAGTACCATTGTAACGTCAAAACGTTGCTACACAAATGGTTGTAACTTCAAGGACTGCCTGTAATTTAGGCAGTTTTCTCAACCTTGGCAGCTTTCAGATGTGTGGGTGCCAGCTCTCAAAATTCACCAGAGTTGAAGTCCATACACCTCAGAGCTGCCAAGGTTGACAAAAATACTGACGTATTCAGAAGGCAGGATATTATTATCTAATAAAGTGAATGTGAACGTAGACATAAGGCTGGTCTCTTGAAGTCTTCCCATTTTTCTCAGCTCACGTACTCAACATGGATGTCCAACATCACTGAAGACCTCAAGTTGGAGAAAGCAATCTCTCAACAGCTAGCTTTGCCTGCTCCTTGCAGGATGATCTTCCCCATGGGGGCTGAGGTACAAGGAACACGAAGAAGAAGGAAGAAGTTGCTTGTGCAACTCAATGAATGTCAAACATGTCAACTTCCAGCATTGACTTACCTTGTATGGTTCTCCAAAGAGATTAAAGCCAGATGCAAAGAGGTCTTCATCTTGCTGGATTTCTTGATTTCTCCTCTCCCATTCCTTCCTCTTAAGGGCGTTCCGATCTTGTTCATAGTGACTGCAATTTTTTTTTAAAAAAAAAGAGAGACAAATAAGCATTTACTTAAAAAATAAGAAAATGTCTGTTCGCTCTTAAAACTGTAAAAGAAAGAAAACAGTCCATGAAAGATTTCAAACGTTTGAGAAATTTAAAGATAAGAGCAATCTGATTTTAGAAGGCCTTCATACACACACACACACACACACACACACACACACACACACCACAAATAAGAAAACAAAAATAATGGCCCAATAATTTTCCAACTCAGATGTCCTTCTTAGTACCATTAGAATATCCTCCAATTATTTATTGCAGCCATTCGGAAAATGTGGAAGTTGCACTGCAACTCGACTCTCTTCTTATGTCACTCAACACACTGAGCCAAATCCAACGTGGAGGTCTAGAAGTTCACTGCCTCTCGTGCTGTTTATGCTGGCGACATTTCTCAGGTTATCCAAGGCTGAAATACTCTGCCAAGCCTTTTTACTCCTTCCCTTCCTTCTAAGGAAAGACACCGAGAATCAGGGATAAGGAGGAATGGCCAACTGTTGTGAGTTGCCAACAGTCTGGGGAGCTGGCAGCAGAGTCTGACAGCGATGAGGCTGAGGAAGAACACGGGCCAGTCATGGAGGCTGGGGAAGGCCCGTGATTGATGGAGGAAACAAAGCAGATATGTTTGTGTGTTGTTTCTGAATAGACACGCTATCCCAAAAGATGCAGTTCAGTGTTGTGGCCTAGCCTCACTTAGTCATTACAGGACACAATTAGTCCCAAACAAAACTGTTTTAGTATAACAGCTAAGAATTACTTCATTCTCAGCTTAGTCTAAATTAATTCCAAAACAAGTCCTTCAGAAGAAGTCCTTCAGGCTTATCACAAACCTTTATCTTCTTTGGCACCCTGACATAGGCCTTTCTTGGCAAAGCCCCATGAAATTCAGAAACAAGAAACGCCGACTGGAAAACAGATTTAGCAATGTTGCTTTCCTACAAAGAGCCCAAGAGCCTCTGCTGCTCTTTTAAGCCTTATGGGAGGGGCCAATCATCTCCTGGCCTTACTCCCAAGTCGTCCTTTTTGCTTTAGCTGCTCTTGATTTCTGGCAGCTCTGCACAGGACCATCTGCCTCTCTGCTGTCCAACTCTGGAAGCTCTGGAGTCTGCACATCGCTCCCAGATGGCCCTGGCCCCATCTCTGCCTCCAACGCAGAGCCCTCGTCCGGGCCTTCCCCAGACTCCAGGACTGGCCCATGTTCCTCCCCAGCCTCCTCTCTGTCTGAGTCTGCTGCTAGCTCCGTGGGATGCTGGCGGACCACAACATTCAGTGTTGAGAAAATTAAGGTTCTTCTGGACTTAGATGCACAGAGACAAGATGGGCAGTCCTTGGCTTAACAGTGAAGGGGTCTTGGTGTCCTGGTGGACAACCATTTCAGTGTTAGTCAGTGGTGTGTTACAGCTGCCAAAAACATGACTTTGTCCTAAGTTTGCATTGACAGAGGGCTAGCATCAAGAACATGATAAATGATAGTACCGGTACCACTCTCTACTGCATTGGTGAGGCCAGATTTGAAATACTGTGTCCAGTTTTGGTTACCATGATACAAAACAGATGGTGAAGCCCTAGAAAGAGTGCAGAGAAGAGCCACAAAGGTGATCAGGGGTCTGGAAGCTAAATGATGGCTAATGTCAAGAGCCACAGTGGCACAGTGGTTAGAGTGCAGTCTACTTCTGCTGATCACCGGCTGCCAGCAGTTTGGCAGATCGAATCTCACCAGGTTATTTTCCTCCCTCCCTCCCTCCCTCCCTCCCTCCCTCCCTCCCTCTCTTGCAGTATCCTTCCCCTGGTGTGGGGTGGGAATGGAGATTTTACAGTATCCTTCCCCTGCCATGCCCACCAAGCCATGCCATGCCACACCCACCCAGCCACACCCACAGAACCAGTAGTAATTTTTTTAAAAACCCACCACTGAGTTGAATGTATTTGTAACAGCAGGACTGGAGGCTGTGTGTAGATGAGACATTTTAATAAGAGAAATTTATTTATCCAGAATGTTTTAACCGTTTGGCTTTAATTTTTATTTTTATATATATATAAAAAATCCTTTCTACTGCTGTTTCCATGTTTAATTAAATCCCACCACCCTAATGCAGCCTGACATTACTCATTACTAAAACATAATTATATAGTAAACAAGCAATATAGCATTTACTATTTCCTAGTAAGTTTTTTAAAAGGATTAATAAAAACGAAGCTCTGTAATTGCTCAAATCAATGCGGGTAATTATAATCTGCCCTTCTAGGTGACGTAGAAATATAGTAAATAGGATACCAACGGCTGTAGCTGTAAATCAGTTTTTTTTGGGGGGGGGACGATTGTATCAAAACGGGTCTGAGAGTTTTTGTCTAGAAGAAAATCAATGGGTAACTTGATTTCATAATGTTATCTTCCCCTTTCTCCCTATCAAACCAGGGTTTACCTAAATTGTCTTGGAAACTTCAGGTCCACCCCATGTCTTTTAATTTACTAACTTTTAACAGTTCGTATGTCCTCCTCCCCAAAAAATCTTTCTCTTCATCAGACTAGAGGCACCTAGTTCCCTCAATCGTTGATTGTACAGTTTAGCCTCCCTTATCAAATAGAATAGAAATAGAATAACAGAGTTGGAAGGGACCTTGGAGGTCTTCTAGTCCAACCCCCTGCTTAGGCAGAAAACTCTATACCACTTTAGACAAATGGTTATCCAACATCTTCTTAAAAACTTGGAGCATTCACAACTTCTGGAGGCAAGTTGTTCCACTGATTAATTGTTCTCACTTTCAGGAAATTTCTCCTTAGTTCTAAGTTGCTTCTCTCCTTGATCAGTTTCCACCCATTGCTTCTTGTCCTGCCTTCAGGTGCTTTGGAGAATAGCTTGACTCCCTCTTCTTTGTGGCAACCCCTGAGAACACTGCTATCATGTCTCCCCTAGTCCTTCTTTTCATCAAACCAGGCATACCCAGTTCCCGCTACCCCTGATGATCTTTATACATATATGTGCATGTATATATATATAGATAGATAGATAGATAGATAGATAGATAGATAGATAGATAGATAGATAGATAGATAGGTAGGTAGGTAGGTAGGTAGGTTGGTCGGTCTTTGGTTATTCGGGTCTTCTCCCGCGTAGAATTGGAAGTATCTTGGCGACGTTTCGACGATGGAAGAACGAAGCCGAGAACACCAGCCTGAAGATGACGAATGAGACTTCGTCGAAACGTCGCCAAGATACTTCCAATTCTACGCGGGAGAAGACCCGAATAACCAAAGACATATATATATATATATATATATATATATATATATAATTGTGCTGATTTACAAGATTAATTAAGTAGACTTCAGGTCTTCCTGAGAAGCATGGCTCCTGATGTGGCCTACCCAAAGGGTTGACACAGGTGAGAAGAATTTAGAGTCTGATCAACAATATAAATAACTGTATCAAATGGACCACAGCCTGAGCCAAAGAAAACAAACTTGCAGCCAAGAATAAAATACCCCCAAGGAATGATGAAGCACTTAAACTTTCCTGACTTCCTGATCCACAACCCTGGGCAACCAGCCAGGGTCTTAAGCACTTTCCGGAAGACCGGCAGAGTTGGGGGCCAATCAAATCTCAAGTGGAAAACCATTTTTTTTTAAAAAAAAAATCTTTTGCTCATACACAAACCCATATTCATACGACCTTAGTTACTTGGTCGTTGTTTGTTACACCCATGGTGTTTTTTTTTCCCTAGTAGTCCTGGGATGGCTTCTGTCCAACAACATTCTTGTGAAGTAGGCCGAGCCAACAGAGAGAGAGAGATCTTGATTCATGGCTGGATTTAATTCACCTTCTCGACACGACCACATGTAGGTAGCAAAGAACAATATATCCTCGCGTCTCTGCTGGGGATGAATTTAATCTCATTCCAGCCCTTTTTCTGCCCAAAGAAAATAACCGTATCTCAACACCAGCCTTTTCAGCTCAGCAGGCCAACCTACTGAAGGATTCACACAGCGAGCTATAATGAGGAATAAGCCACACAGCCATTGGGCTTTTCCAGCGTTACAGAGTCACCGGTTTCTCACAGAAGCCGCAATTACTAATTTGAAGTGCTGTCTAATTAAAACCACAGCTATGTATTTAGCCTCTTGTTATGCCCCCTGCCGCTTTCTAATTACAGAGAACTCTTTATCTGCACAGCACAACTTCTTCGGAACGGATGGAGACAAGCTTGAATGCCAACCCAGGAGCCCCCTCAAGGGCAGAGGGCAATCCAAAGTCAAGTCCTTGAGGGCTCCTGAGAGGGGTGCTCTCTACTGCGGAACCAAAAAACGGGAGTGTCTACGGAGATTCTCAGTCACCCAGGTCATGGTTGTCCCAATGATGCTTCCCCCCCCTCCAAGATGGTGGGGAAATGGAAGGTGGGGAATGGATGTCAGTCAGAGCTGAAGAAGCTTTTTGGATGAGAAGCAAAATGTCTTCAAAGAAAAACATGAAAGTCCAGTTGCCTCTTGAACCTAGGAAGGATCAAAAGAATGCTGGAGGAACATCTCGTTGAATAACTCAAGTTGAGTGTGTTGCCAAAGACAACTCAATTTCAGTTAGATACACCTAACTTGGCACCGTTCAGATCTGAAAGGATTGTTCTGACCTAGGATTCCTGAGCCAGTAAAACACATGAGTAGTCCCCAAAATCTGTTTTATTTTAACAGCTGTGAATTCTGTTCATTCACAGATGAGTCCCCAATAGTTGTCAAGAGTCCTTCGGGATAAGGCTGATAATCACCCACCTTTATCTCCCTTGACACGCTGCCAAAGACCTAATTGGCAAAGCCACACGGAATCCAGAATCAAACAGAGCTTCAGACTTTAAACTGAACAGTATTAACAAGGTTGTTTCCTGCAAAGGCCCACGTGCCTTTGCTCCTCTTTTAAGTCTTATGGGAGGGGCCAATCACATCTGGAGGCTGGGGAGAAAAAGAAACGGGCCTACCAGGCCCACGGACCATTGCGTGCCAGGAGCGGGGTGTGTGTGTGTGTGTCTTGCATGCATGAGTGGGGGATTGGGCGCATAGAATTATGGGTGTGGGCACATGTGTGTGTGTGACCCCCCCCCATGCTCCCCCCGCTCCTGGCAGGCAATGGCCAAAAGGTTAGCCATCATCGGCATAGGGTTTCCTGCCTGAGGAGGGGATCGGACTAGAACAGGGGTCTCCAACCTTGGCAACTTTAAGCCTGGTGGACTTCAACTCTCAGAATTCTGGGGAATTCTGGGAGTTGAAGTCCTCCAGGCTTAAAATTGCCAAGGTTGAAGACCCCTGGACTTGAAAACCTCCAAGATCCCTTCCAAATCTGTTATTCCATTATTCTGAAGAGGACTGAAAGAATACCAAACAACTCTTTAAAAAATGGAGAACTCCTGACTCATTGCTTGTTCACATCGTAGATAGATGTCACTGTTACGCCGACTTAAGTAGAATGTGCTTTTGGAATGCCACCAAGACCCTGAGAATGATGGTGAGCCTCCAACCAAAAAACTAGACATCACACCCTATAAGATAAGCACTTCAAGTGACTCTGATTTGTTCTTTTCGGTTCCTTTTAAGAGCTGTCCTCTCATGGATCTGTAGCACCCCAAAGACCATTTACGGAGAATACAGGATGTACTCAGAAGAGTCCTATGAAAAGATATTTCGATGGGGTGTCTGCTTTCAAAACAGGAATCTTCCCCTTGTCTGGTTCAAACAGACCCAGGCGGGCGAAATGAGCATACCATGTTCCGCCTAATGTTTTATTCAGCTCAAACAGTAGAAGCACCATAATGACTATTGAAAGCAAATTTTGCCTCTTTAAAGTTAACCTTCAGAACAAAAAGAGAGAGAGAGAGAACAAAACAAAAAAAAAATCCTTAAGCAAGAAATGACTGTTTTATATTACATTTAATAGATATCACAGAGCTCTGGGGGAGGGGGGGGGAAACATATTTCGAATTTCTAGATGGAAAAACCAGATCCTTTGGAGCCCATTTGATGTTTTATTTTTTAAAGCCTGGTTGTAAAAGCTTTGGCCACCTCTAGCAAACCAGAGGAAGAAAGAGAGAGGTTGCACAAAGCTTTCTATGCCACCGACTTTAAGGGATGGGACACATGCCACATTATCGGCCACCTTATTATTCTAAGAGTCCATTCTGTTACTCATTCATTCGGAGTGACGTTGACAATCCAGAATGATTTGATGGGTTTCCTCTGGGCCACCATCATTCCTCTACCAGAAAGTTGAACACACAAAACTGGGTATGTCTAGTTTAATGAAAAGAAGGACCAGGGGAGACATGATAGCAGTGTTCCAATATCTCAGGGGCTGCCACAAAGAAGAGGGAGTCACGCTATTCTCCAAAGCACCTGAGGGTAGAACAAGAAGCAACGGATGGAAACTAATCAAGGAGAGAAGCAATTTAGAACTAAGGAGAAATTTCCTGACAGTGAGAACAATTCATCAGTGGAACAACTTGCCTCCAGAAGTTGGGAATGCTCCAACCCTGGAAGTTTTGAAGAAGATGTTGGATAACCCTTTGTCTGAAGTGGTGTAGGGTTTCCTGCCTAGGCAGGGGGTTGGACTAGAAGACCTCCAAGGTCCCTTCCAACTCTGTTATTCTATTAAATATTCTAATATAAATATAAAATCAAATAAAAATAAAATATAAAATAAAATATTCTAATAAATATTAAATCACTTAAGAGAAAGCTTTTTCTCTAGGCACATCATCCATACGTCTGATTTTATTTCATTTTATTTTTTTCCCTAGTTCAGCTTTCCTAAATATCAGTCACAGCAACGACTATATACTCGCTGCCTAAAAATGGAAAAAGACATGTGGTTTATGTCCCACAAAACTACCAGTTAGAATAATGCTCCGGGGCATCCCTTTCTTTTCAAAAGACCAGAAACTCGCTTCAAAAGAAAACGAACGACCATAAAAACTTAGAAGTTCTTAGCTTAGATCCAAAATGGGTACACCAAGTTCACTTCTTTTGCAGAGGCTAATGTCAGGGTTCCAAGTAGCACCCCCAACGAAAGAAGACTCTGAGATTTATTATTCTGTCAACTTTCCGAGAGTTGATTTGTCTCCAATCTCCAATCTAGGCCAGCTGAAGGCATGTCCTTCTCCAGAATGGAGAAACAAAAGACATGTCTGGTGTCCAAAATGGATTAGGCACCTCTCTTCCAAAGCTAACGGGATGCATCAAACCAGGAGTGGGCTACTGGGAGGGGTTTGGTAGAATCTCTAGCTAAGATTCTGTGCAGTTCAAAGAACCCCCAAATTCTATTCCTGGCTGGCCCCGCCCACCCCTCTCTGCCCCTCCCAGGTGTCCTGACACGGTCCATTTTGGATGTAGGTAAGTGCAGGGCACGTGCAGAGGCTTGGAAAGGATGAAAAATAGGCCTACCTATAGGCCTATAGGATAGGATAGGATAGGATAGGATAGGATAGGATAGGATAGGATAGGATAGGATAGGATAGGATAGGATAGGATAGGATAGGATAGGATAGGATAGGATAGGGTTAGGGTTAGGGTTAGGGTAGAGTAGAGTAGAGTAGAATAGGCTAGGCTAGGCTAGGCTAGGCTAGGCTAGGCTAGGCTAGAATAGAATAGAATAGAATAGAATAGAATAGAATAGAATAGAATAGAATAGAATAGAATAGAATAGAATAGAATAGAATAGAATAGAATAGAATAGAAAATTCTTTATTGGCCAAGTGCGATTGGACACACAAGGAATTTGTCTTCGATGCATATGCTCTCAGTGTACATAAAAATACATTCATCAAGAATCATAAGATACAACACTTAGTGATAGTCATAGGATACTAAATAAGCAATCAAATCATGCTAGGAAACTAAATCAAACAATATAAATCATAAAGATACAAGCACCATGGTTATAGTCATAAGTAGAAAAGGAGCTACGTAATAGGAAGGATGAGACATATAGTAATACTGTTGTTAAATCAAGGTACCTGTAATTCTACAAATCCATCACTTCTCGGCTATTGGCTAACATCGAGGGTAGCCATTCTACAACATCCCTTAGTTGTGACTGCTGGTTCCCTAGGTTTCCTTTGAAGAGTGTTGGGTTGTGGTTCCTTGTGGTGTGTGGTGTTTTTTTTTTGTTGTTTTTTTTTTGGAAGCCCAAACAACACTTTCATTTATAGGACTCTGTTTCTCCATGATAAAAATACTCGTGTCGAGATGGATATATAGAATAGAACAACAGAATTGGAAGGGACCTTGGAGGTCATCTAGTCCAACCCCCTGCTTTGGCAGGAAACCCTACACCCAGTGGTGGGATTCAAGTATTTTAACAACCGGTTCTCTGCCCTAATGATTTCTTCTAACAACCAGTTTGCCAAACTGCTCAGAAAGTTAACAACCAGTTCTCCCGAAGTGGGGCAAACTGGCTGAATCCCAACACTGCCTACACTACTTCAGACAAATGGTTTTCTAACCTCTTCTTAAAAACATCCAGTGTTGGAGCATTCACAACTTCTGGTGGCAGGTTGTTCCATAGATTAATTGTTCTAACTGTCGGGAACATGGGGAAAAAGGCGAGACCTCTCCTGTGGCTCGCCAAATCTATTCATCTTTTTTCAAAGCTGAGAAATGCAGACCCACAGCTCAAATTTCATCTCTCTTCCTCCTAACCCCTCCCCCCCCCCCACAACAGCCTTCACATTCTCCTTAAGAGGCACAGCAGGGTGGCTATCTAACACAGCCTCTTAATACTCATCCTTTATCTTGGATGTAATTTATCTGGTGCCAAGACTTCCTAATGAATTTCACACATGTGTACTTAAATTTGTTACAGCTTACCAGTTGAGTATGATAAGCAGTAAGTAGAGCGCTGAATTCGGAGCTGTCTCCCAACAGACGCATAAAGGGGCTTTGCTATCCGCCGAAGGAGGGAAGAAGACCGGGGAGGGGGCGGGGGGGGGGGAGGAAAAGAAGGGATAAAGTTTAAATTGCAAATCCAGCAAAATGGAAAGTAGGGAGGAGGTGGAGTTGGGGTTTGGAGAAAGTCAAGGCGGGCACGGTGGATTGGTGGTGTAACTGTTACTTTATTATTGTTCCGTTTGATTGATGTGACACACACAATAAGGCAGAGGATCTGAATAGTTAGGTCAGATAGCCTGCCTGGGTGTCCGTCTTTTCAAGAATGCAATGTCAGATACAAAGAATAGAATAGAGAATAGAAGCTGGAAGAAACCTTAGAGGTCTTCTAGTCCAGCCCCCTGCTCAAACCGGAAAACCTATACCAGTGATGGCTAACCTTTTTTCCGTCACATGCCAAAAGTGGGGGGAGCAGAGGGAGGTCGTGCGCATGTGCGCCTGTGCCCATAATTCAATGTGCCCTGCGCATACGACCCCCCGCACTCCCATGCGATGACACAGTGGGCCCAGTAGTGGGCCCATTTTTTGCCCTCCCCAGGCTCCAGAGGCTTTCTAGGAGCCTGGGGAGACTGAAAATGGCCTTCCCACCTCTGGAGGCCAACAGGCCACTCCTGGCCTCCGGAGGGTCTCAAGGGGTTGGGGAAGGCCATTTTTGCCCTCCCCAGGCTCCTAGAAAGCCTCTGGAGCCTGGGGAGAGTGAAAAACGGGCCTCCACTGGAGGCCCTCCAGAGGCCAGAAACAGCCTCTTTGCCGACTTCCGGTGGGACCGGAAGGCCCAAAAATCAGTTGGTCGGCATGGGCATAAGCGCTGTGGCTGAGCTAGGACAACACTCGTGTGCCCACCGATATGGCTCCGGGTGCCATAGGTTCGCCATCACGGACCTATACCATTTCTGAGCCACAGTGGCATAGTGGTTAGAGTGCAGTACTGCAGGCTACCTCTGCTGACTGCTGGCTGCCTGCAATTTGGCAGTTCAAATCTCACCAGGCTCAAGGTTGACTCAGCCTCCAGTCCTTCCGAGGTCAGTAAAATGAGGACCCAGATTGTTGGGGGCAAGAGGCTGACTCTGTAAACCACTTAGTGAGGGTTGTAAAACACTGTAAACATCTCAACATCTTTTAAGTAGCATGGATCAAGACCATACATTAGGTTGCAGTTCAAATGCTCAAGCTAAAAAATGAGTCAACCACAAGTTTTCAACACTAAATTGGCATCAGATAAGGGTCAATGGAACTCAAGAGGGGTTGAGTTTACACCGTTTGTGGGAATGCAGTGACTCTAGACTAATGACATCCTTAACTCTGCCTCCTCTTCGCCTAAATCTAATGAAGATTGGATGTTGTGATAGCAATAGCACTCAGATTTATATACCACTTTACAGTGCTTTATAGCCCTCTCTAAGTGGTTTACAGAGTCAGCCTCTTGCCTCCAACAATCTGGGTCCTCATGTTACCCACCTCTGAAGGATGGAAGGATGAATCAACCTTGAACCAGTGACAATCAAACTCCCGGCAGTGGGCTGTGTAAGCAATAGCAATAGCACTTAGACTTATATACAGCTTCACAGGGCTTTTACAGCCCTCTCTAAGCGGTTTACAGAGTCAACCTATTGCCCCCCCTACAACAATCTGGGTCCTCATTTTACCCACCTCGGAAGGATGGAAGGCTGAGTCAACCTTGAGCCTGGTGAGATTCGAACTGCCAAATTGCAGGCAGCCGGCAAATCAGCAGAAGTCGCCTGCAGTACTGCTCTCTAACCACTGTGCCACTGAGGCTATTAACTTGGTGATGGCCACCAAGTCGGAAACTTTCAAAAAGAGTGAAAGAAAATTTGCAGATTATTGAGCAATTCCTGGCTAGGCACCTTAGTGGACGCTTGCTAGCTGCTTCATTTAAATGCACGTTGCTGGAAAATGACAATCAAAGGGGGGCAATTAATTGTCCTATCCATTCAAGGCCGCTGCCTCTGAGAACATTACACCACCACTTTATGTATCGAATGTTATTTCCGGAGCAGTTGTGAAAATGTAAAGTTAACCGAAAGGAAGACTGCCGACTTTTGCACTCAAACTGGGACTGTCAGCAGGGTTTTGGGGTTTTTTTTCCCCCGTGGCACATTAATGTTCACGGTGACGCTATTCGTTTTTATTTTCTTAAATAAAACCTGATGCATTCATGTTTAACTATCATATGTTTAATGGGACTATTCTGATTACAGAGTGATTGGGCTGTGATTAACGCTACCATTACCTGTGTTGTGGGGGATTTTCTGCCTTCCAGGTCTGACATCAAGGCGGGCACAACCTCATAAAACTTCTCACTTCCTAGCAATTCTTGATAACTCAGAGCAATAACTAATCATTTTGAAAAACAATATACTGTGAAACAGTAAGCGAGCCAATTTCTATAATTAGCACCACGGTTGTGTACTTTTCTCTTCTCCATCAATAGGGCGATTGTCAAGCAGGTTAAAATATGCCCTTTGCTACAGGAACTCTGCCAAGGTTTTGTCCTGTTTGAGGTCGCAAAGAGACCCTTATTAGAAATCTCAACCATTTAAGCCCCATTCGGGTTGAAATCTCCATCAGCTTGACTGTTTATTAACTATATTTATAGACTGTCCTCCAGTCGTAAAGGCTCCCCAAAGTGGTTTTGCCACGAAGCAAATGAAAATAACTCACCAATAAAACGGAAGAGTAAATTTAAAAATAAAATAAAGGTTTTTTTAAAAAATTGAAATGAAATAATGAAATGAAATGAAATGAAATAAAATAGGCAAATGTTTTCCCTCCCCCAGTCGCAGAAAAAACGTTGGAATAATGATTCTACTCCAGAGTCCTATAGATGCAAAAACAGGCCCAGACTGTGTATCTTGCTAAATTATGACTTAGTTAATGATAGTTTACTGCCGGGGCCACAAAATGCCTTGATTCACAGAACCTATGAAAACAGAGCACGCGGTTTCAAATCACAAGAGAATTGCTGGGAGACAGGCAGTATACAAATTTAAATAATTGTAATCACAACAAGAATGTAACATTTGGAAAAATTGGTACCAGAAAGGGCTGGGTGATACGTGCTCCTTCCACATCCCAAGAAATTTCATTGTGGTGATGTTTGAATGCAAAGCTTTCCTCAAACGTGGTCTTTTCAACCCAGGGAAATTGAAGCCGCGAGGACTTCAATTCCCATCATTCCCGAGTCACCCATGTTTATCAAATTAATTTAGCTGACCAGAAAAATGACAAGGCTTGAGCCAAAGGACTGGTTCATCTAATTTCACCCCATTGCAGAGAATTGAGCTGTTTTTAACCATTTGAAACATCTAAAACAGTGGTGGAATTCAAATTTATTTTTACTGTGGGCGTGGCGCGGTGTGGCTTGGTGGGAGTGGCTTGATGGGTGTGGCAAGGGAAGGATACTGCAAAATCCCCATTCCCACCCCACTCCAGGGGAAGGATGCTGCAAAGTCTCCATTCCCACCCCACTCCAGGGGAAGAAACATATATATATGTTTCTGTAACACTTTGGCTTCTATGGATGGTAAGAAGAGAATCATAACACTGTTATCTATAAAAGAGAATGCTATCTCCTTGACTTCTCCACCAGGAATTTAACTTCATATACAGTGCAGTTGTTGGTTTTTTCATCCAAAGCCAGTGGATTCGGTGGCTCTAAGTGACTCAACGGCTGTTACAACAATTTGCATTTTATTAGCTTCCACCCTTGCAGAGTCACGTTTTTCCCCTCCATCATTTCTCTATTTTAATGATTTCAATGTTTTAATTCATGATTTCTGCTCATGTCAAGTCAGGAGGTCAAAACTCTCCAGTGGCAAAACAGATGCAGAAGGCATTAGGATGGAAACCTAAAGAAGGAAACAGAACTTGCCACATTAACCTATAAGAGAAGGAAGACCAAAGGATGCTCTAAGTGACTTTACAGAATCTTTTTTTCCCCTTCTTCTTTTCATTCTTCCCAGGAACATATTAACAAGGAAGGCTTGAAGTTGGAAGCCTAAGCAGAAAGCAGAAGAATCTCTGTCTCTTAAGGTTGCTTCCAGTTATTAAAAGTAAGGTTTGAAGATCAATGAGATAATTGACAGCATGCAATCACCTCAACATATTGCTAGTGAGGAAGCGTTCCTCGCCACCATGTTGTATGGGCTTTTGAGTCACTGACAGTTAAATGAGTCTGCTGGGACTAGTACAGGATGATGCAAAAAGAGAGGGAAAAAAAGAAGGAAGGAAGGAAGGAAGGAAGGAAGGAAGGAAGGAAGGAAGGAAGGAAGGAAAAGAAGAGGGAGGAAGAGAGGGGGAAAGAAGGAAAAGAGAGGAGGGAGGGAGGAAAAGAGAGAAGGAAGGAAGGAAGGAAAAGAGAGGAGGAAGGAAGGAAAAAAAGAGAGGAGAGAGGGAGGAAGGAAAGGAGGGGAGAAAGGGAGAAAATTGATTTAATTTTTACAGAAGATACTGTATTTTCCTGCGTATAAGACTACTTTCTAACACACAAAAATCTTCTCAAAAGTCGGGGGTCGTTTTATATGCTGGGTCTCATTCTCCTGTAACCAGGCAGACTAGCCCATAAGGCTCTGACGAGCCTTAAATGGCTCTGAGATGGGTCGTCTTATACGCCCAGTCGCCTTATACGCCAGAAAATACGGTAGTTCCATATATTTACCATCGATTCCCATTTTAAAATTGTGGAAGACTTTCATTTTTAACCAGGTTGTATGCTATGACTTCTGCGATCCTTCTTGAACATTTTGAGGGTACTCCTAGGAATTTTTGGCATTGTCCATGTGACAACGGTTCAACAGAAACTTTAGGCCATTTGCTATTATACTGTTCCCTATATAAGCACTCTAGGACAGACCCTTATATATCCTGAAATATTAATCCATTTCCAGGTAGGTACGGCAATTTCTATTCAATGCTACGACACTCAAGACAAGGACTCAAAATTAAGCTCTCAAGTCGTCCATTTCTAGGCTACCATTTGTACCATACTCCCTTACCCTTACTTAGAATGGGGAAATCTCCTCATATTTTATTGGGGTTTATTTTAGGAAATGTATTCATAATTATTGTTAGAGAGTGGTGCGGTGGCCTAGAGGTGGAGCTCTCGCCTCACAATCAGGAGGCTGTGAGTTCGATCCTAGGTAGAGGCAGATATTTCTCTCTCTGGCCACGTTGAGAATATATCTGCTGAATATAACTCCACACTGGCAACAGGAAGGGCATCTGGCCAATAAACACTCAGCTCCATTCAGTTGCCCAGACTCCACCCCGCAAGAGATTACGGGGTCATTAAATGAAGATGATAATGATGATGATTCATAATTATCGTTAGACTCGATTATTAATGTCCTTCTCTTATAGACACATACAGATATAAGGATGTAATGCTTATTTTTAGTCAATATTTTCTTTGTATCTGGCCTTAGGGCTGAAACGGAACTGAATTGACTTGAGGTTGGTTATCAGTCAAGGTTAGCTCAATTGTACTGCAGGGGGAATATTGGCAACCTCTTAACACATCTTGTACTTTATTTTGTGTCGCTGCTAAAAATGCGTATTATGCAGCTCACGGTTTTATCATCTCGGAATGACGCTTAATGCCGTCTAATACAAAACAAGACTTTAAGCCCCAAATCATAATTTAGCGGAGCAACCCCTTATCTTTCTCTCTCTCTCCCTCTTTCGATAGCGAATCTTGAGTAGCAACTACTACTTGTTATTGCGTCTTTAGGAATTGACATCTTGCGCGAACGTGCTGATTTCCTCTTCAAGGCCCGGGCAATTGGCATTTTATTCAGAGGAACACTTAAGTCAACAATAGCTCTTATCAGGATGAGATATTCTGGAAATTGCTGATGTGAATTTCATTCCGTCTCCCCCTCTGCTTCCACCAATGCTTCATTTTCGCACATCGACTGCAAGCAGTCTTTCTTTTAAAATATAAATCACACACACACACACACACACACACACACACACACACACAAACCCACAACCCATCAACATGGAAATACAAATGAGACGGCTTCCTTCATCTGCCTTCGCTTATCAAAGAGAGTGAAGAAGCAAGTCGAAACAAAGATTTGTAATGCCATCAGAAGGGAGGTGAACAAAGACTGCGCCAAGGAAATAGCATGAGGAGATGTCTCGGAGACTATTCTTCTGACACATTGAAAGCAGGTTCTGTGGCAGCCTGGGTATCTGGAGTCTGTGATTTTGAAGGACCACTTAGAGATGGATTTCAAATGCTGAGCTTTAGAAAGGAAAGGAGTTGGTCTCAACGATCCTTAAATCAATTCCGCCAGATGTATTTGGCCTTCTCAGCAAGAACCTTTTTAATGGTGGGGTCCTTGATGCTCTCTGAGCTTGCTTGTTCTCTTGCCGACGTTTCTTTACTCAACTAGTAATGAAATATCAAGGATGATGTTCCTTAGTTGGGTCATGAAACCTCTGCAAGGAAATAACCAAGCTCAGTGAACACCAAGGACACCATTAGTTGTCCATTTCCAGGGATCCTACAGACCTACTCTTCCTCTCTGCAGACCCCGCTCCCTTCTAGGACTGATCTTGTTACCTAGTGTGGTTAATGAAACATCTGTAAGGAAACAACCAAGCAGTCCTCCTCCTCCTCCTCCTCCTCCTCCTCCTCCTCCTCCTCCTCTCTCCTCTCCAGAAACCCCACTCCCTTCTAGCACTGATCATGTCACCTAGTGTGGTTAATGAAACATCTGTAAGGAAACAACCAAGCAGTCCTCCTCCTCCTCCTCCTCCTCCTCCTCCTCCTCCTCCTCCTCTCCTCTCCTCTCCTCTCCTCTCCTCTCCTCTCCTCTCCAGAAATCTCACTCCTTTCTAGCACTGATCATGTTATTTAGTTTGGTTAATGAAACATCTGTAAGGAAACAACCAAGCAGTTCTTTTCCTCCTCCTCTTCCTTCTTCTCCTCTTCTCCTCCTCCTCCCACTCCTCTTCTCCTCTCCAGAAACTTCACTCCCTTCTAGCACTGATCATGTTACATAGTTGGGCCATGAAACATCTGAAAGGAAACAACCAAGCTCAGAGAGGGCACCAAGGAGCCCCTCATTTCAACCCTGAGCTACAAAGAATTCTCCTTTATTGGGACGGTGAAGTCTATCGCTGGAGGCCAATGGTGTGAGGTTATCACTTTCAACCTCCCGTGTGCACCAGTTCTCCGGAATCTCTACCTGCCTAACGGATCTGGAGGATTGCGAGATTGAAAGTCAGTGCCAGGAGTGATTGTCGTCCAGTGTGCGTTGCGAGTCTGGTGTGTATCCACGTTCATCTGCACAATGCATTTTGATCAGCCTGACCTTATTTGCAGATGATCGGTAACAGGCATCCATGACAAACGATGGCAAGGGAAATTCAGGCTCAGCCGCAGAATAATTTGGCCATTTAGGTTGATATTTGGGGTTTTATTTGTGACAGTCATCTGCAATTGTTCAGTTTGTAAATGTCTCAGGGTCAGTGGAGATTTACGTTCTGAATTTCCGCTAGAAATGCAGTGTCAAAGGATAATGATGGTATATATGCATCGCAGAAGATATAGGTAGTCCTCGATTTACGGTCCCAACTGAGTCTGGCATGGAGATTTTGCAATATCCTTCCCCCAGGAGTGGAGAGGGAATGGAGATTTTGCAGTATCCTCCCCCTGCCATGCCCACCAAGCCACACCCACCAAGCCACACCACGCCCACTAAGCCACGCCCACAGAACTGGTAGTTAAAAAAAAATTGGATTTCACCACTGCCCGATGTGTAGCAATGGCTCGCAGATATATGTTGCCTGTCAAATCTGAATCAGAACGGCAGGGTTTTCTCACCAAAAGGGCAAGGAAAACCTGTGGGGAATATTAGAATTATTTAGTTTATAAATATTTTTTTCCAAGCCCTTTTCTCCGCACCTCCATGTTTCCCAGTTTTTATTATGATTAGGAAGATTTAGTGTTAAAATAATACCGTTGTACTAACTTTATGCGTTCATTCTTTCTGCTTTTTAATTAGTATGTATTAGCATCTATCTATTTATCTGTGTACCGCATTTGGCTTTCAAAGCTCTTGGAGACCCTGCCTGCTTTTTTTTTTCTTTAAAGGTGACACTAGAATCATAAATATTAAGGTGAGAGACAGGGAAATAATTACATACCGCTGGTCTTGTTTGGCTGTAACATTTCACTTTGTTGAATTCTTTTTTGTTTGCTTGCTTGTTTCTTTCTTTCTTTTTCCACGGCTCATTTTGCACTGTTTGGCTTGCAAATGCTAATTGTTGCCTAAGCTTTGAAATGGGTGGGTGAGCATGCAAGGAAAAAGCACCAGGGCATCAATAAATTCAAATATTATAAATCAGATAAACCAAGTTATTGCAGGAGCTGCCCATGAGCCTATCCGAATAATACCTTCCAGGATGTGGCTAGGTAAGTCGCGGCTATCATAACAAGCTAGAGAGAAAATTCAGCCCTTCAGCCATAAATGAAAACCTGTGCAGAATCCTATGCTATATAACATGGACCAGATTCTGCCTTTTGTTTTGGAGCATTAAGTTACTATGTACGCAGGTGGAGAGGGAGGGAGGGAGGGAGGAAGATAAAGAGGAGGAAGGAAGGAAGGAAGGAAGGAAGGAAGGAAGGAAGGAAGGAAGGAAGGAAGGAAGGAAGGAAGGAAGGTAAAGGGGGAGGAATATAGGAAGGGAGGGAGGGAGGGAGGAAGATAAACAGGAGGAATGTAGAAAGGAAGGAAGGAAGGAAGGAAGGAAGGAAGGAAGGAAGGAAGGAAGGAAGGAAGGAAGGAAGGAAGATATAGGAAGGGAGACAGGGAGGAAGATAAAGGGGGAGGGAGGAAGGAGAGAGGGTGGAAGGAAGGAAAGAGACAGAAAGAAAGAAGAAGAAAGAAAGAAAAGGAGAAGAGAGAGAAAGAGGAAGGAAGGAAGGAAGGAAGGAAGGAAGGAAGGAAGGAAGGAAGGAAGGAAGGAAGGAAGGAAGGAAGGAAGGAAGGAAGATAAAGGGGGAGGAATATAGGAAGGGAAGGAGGGAGGAAGATAAACAGGAGGAATGTAGAAAGGAAGGAAGGGAGGAAGGAAGGAAGGAAGGAAGGAAGGAAGGAAGGAAGGAAGGAAGGAAGGAAGATATAGGAAGGGAGGGAGGGAGGAAGATAAAGGGGGAGGGAGGAGAGAGGGAGGAAGGAAGGAAGGAGAGAGATAGAAAGAAAAAAAAGAAAGAAAGAAAAGGAGAAGAAAGAGAAAGAGGAAGGAAGGTAGGTAGGTAGGTAGATAGATAAGGTGGGTGGAATGTAGGAAGGGAGGGAAGAACAGAGAAAGATAAAGTGGGAGGGCGGAGGGAGGGAGGAAGGAGAAAGAAAGAAAGAAAGAAAGAAAGAAAGAAAGAAAGAAAGAAAGAAAGAAAGAAAGAAAGAAAGAAAGAAAGAAAGAGGGAGGGAGGGAGGGAGGGAGGGAGGGAGAAGAGAGTGAAAGAGGAAGGAAGGAAGGAAGGAAGGAAGGAAGGAAGGAAGGAAGGAAGGAAGGAAGGAAGGAAGGAAGGAAGGAAGGAAAGAAGGGACAGAATTGTGACTTGAAGGGATTTCTTTGAGAAAAAGACCAACTCTACAAAGTGACAGACATGCAGTCCTATTCTCAAGTTACCAGAAGATAGTTTCCTACTTTGGGTTGTGGGGAAAATAGTAATAGTAATAATAATAATAATAAACCACACTTTGCTCAATGTGTCTCCACGAGCCTTAGAAACAAACGATGGAGTGGACAAAATCCAAGTGCTATACTAGCCTTATAAAAAGTCACAATCTCAGACAGGTGTGCCTTGCAAAATACGGTGGGAAAAATCCAAGCTGGAGATGATTTTGATGGGCAGAGCATGGGTTCAACAGCTGGAGCATGGCTCCTCCTGCTCCGTGGACTTGTAAGAAAATGGGAAGGCGAAACGGGCCTCCTTTAATATTTCTGGAACATCGCAATGGATTTGCAGCTACAAATATTTTTAACTCTCCCTCTGGATGTGAAAGAGACAAATATACGGAAAGATATCTTAATTTGCACATTTTATGTACCCAGGAATAATGGTCTTAAATAGGTTGAAGAGAATGCCATATTTATCTCTCCAGCATAATGATTCAGGAACGGAGAAGCCAAAGACTGAGTCACGAATGGAATATATATTGCTTCTTTTCAATATATTATGTGTTCCGTTTTTACTAAAGCCCCCGAAGGCACAACTCAGGAAAAAGAAAGAGAGAAAGAGAGAGAGAGAGAGAGAGGGAGAGAGAGGGGGGGGGAAACTGAAATGTTTCATTTCTCCTCAACATAACTCCTCTCCTCCCTACCTTTTACTTCTCCTTTCCTTTTAATATATATATATATAATTTTATATATTACTATATTATATATATTACTTCTCCGGAGACTCAGGGCGGCTTACAATGTGTTAAGCAATCAGGGGTGAAATCCAGCATGTTCTGACAGGTTCTGGAGAACTGATAGCAGAAATTTTGAACAGTTCAGAGAACCGGTAGTGAAAATTTTGAGTAGTTCGGAGAACCGGCAAATACCACCTCTGGCTGGCCCCAGAGTGAGGTGGGAATGGAGATTTTGCAGTATACTTTTCCCAGAGTGGGAATGGAGACGTCATAAAGCCGGGGCAGGTGGGAGGGCCCACTCGCAATCTCTACTACCAGTTCATACAAACTGGTATGAACTGGCTGAATTTTACCTCTGATCCTAACCAAGCCTATTCCTAACTGTTCTAGAGATATTATTCTATGAAAAGCCAAAGAGAGAGAAAGATCACAGAGATGGCTGTTCACCTGGAAGCCATTAAATTAAAATATAAGTATCTGGGAGAACCTTGGATCCCATTCCTGAGATGATGTTCCCAAGGCAGAGGTCAGGACAACACAAGAGATTCAGGGACAAAGGACAAGATTCTGTTCCCTGAGTTAAACTTCCTTTTAAAAGGTAAAGGTAACGGTTCCTCTCGCACATATGTGCTAGTCGTTCCCGACTCTAGGGGGCGGTGCTCATCTCTGTTTCAATGCCGAAGAGCCAGCGCTGTCTGAAAATGTCTTCGTGGTCATGTGGCCGGCGTGACTCAATACCAAAGGTGCACGGAACATTGTTACCTTCCCACCAAAGGTGGTCCCTATTTTTCTACTTGCATTTTTTTTAATGTGCTTTCGAACTGCTAGGTTGGCAGAAGCTGGGACAAGGAACGGGAGCTCACCTTGTTACGCGGCGCTAGGGATTCGAACCGCTGAACTGCCGACCTTTCGATCGACAAGCTCAGCATCTTAGCCACCGAGCCACCACGTCCCTATAAACTTCCTTTTAATGGAGAAGAAAATAAAAAGGGGGGAAGGAGGAAAAAAAGAGAGAAGTTAATGGATTGGGCCAAGAGGACAAAAACAAATTCAGCAGCCTATATTTTCTTTCCATCCAACTGAGAGACAACGCTCGACGAAGTGAGCCGGGTTGGGCTATATTCCCCAAGAAATCGTTTGTTACTGACAGTCCGTTGTGCAAAGCTATGGCTTGTAGATCTGCATTGCCCAGGGCGAGCCATGAAAGAGCCTCCAGCGCTCTATAATTTAAAATTCAGCTCCGCTCCATCAGGTAGCCTTCGGCTGGGAAGCCATTGGATTTGTTTATTGACTTTTTCAGTCACCGACCCTCACACCTCTTCAAGCGCAGCAAAACAATAGAAACAATAAGACCTGCCTCTTTTCAAGAGGTTGAGAGAAAAGAGAGGATCGGGGGATCGATGGCATGTTTCTGCATTTCGGAATGCGCATCCCACACATACTGTATTTTTCAGAGTATAAGACGCACCTTTTTCCCCCCTAAAAGGGGGTGGAAAATTTAGGTGCATCTTATGCACTGAATGTAACCCTGCCCACCCACTGGTCTCCAGCCTTTGGCCTCTGCCTCGCAGTAGTTACCTCCTTGCAGCAAGAAGAAACAACTCCTTTCAGCTTCAGCACAGCCTAATTAGCACACGGCCTCCCAACTCTCAGCTGTTCTGCGTGGGCCTCTGCTGCTTGCTGCAAGGAGGTAAATTGCTGGAGCAGATTTTTTTCTTCTTCTTCTGCTAATCAAGCTATGCTGAAAACGAAAACGAATGTCAAGCAGGCTGTTTGCTGCAAGGAGGCAAAATTATTATTATTAAATTATTCTCCAAAGCACTTGAAGGCAGGACAAGAAACAATGGTTGGAAATTAACCAAAGAGAGAAGCAATCTAGAACTAAGGAGACATTTCCTGACAGTGACAATAATTGGAACAATTTGCCTCCAGAAATTGTAAATGCTTCAACACTGGAAGTTTTTAAGAAGAGATTGGAGAACTATTTGTCTGATGTAGTATAGAGTTTCCCGCATGAGTAGAGGGTTAGATTAGAAGACCTCAAAGATCCCTTCCAATTCTTCTCTTCTCTTCTCTTCTCTTCTCTTCTCTTCTCTTCTCTTCTCTTCTCTTCTCTTCTCTTCTCTTCTCTTCTCTTCTCCTCTCCTCTCCTCTCCTCTCCTCTTCTCTTCTCTTCTCTTCAGGGGTGAAATCCAGCAGATTTCGACAGGTTCTAGAGAACTGATAGCAGACGTTTTGAGTAGTTCGGAGATCCAGCAAATACCACCTCTGGCTGGCCCCAGAATGAGGTGGGAATGGAGATTTTGCAATATCTTTCCCCCGGGAATGGGGAGTCTATGAAGATTTTGCAGAACCAGTAGTAAAAAAATTTGGATTTCACCACTGATTCTCTTCTCTTCTCTTCTCTTCTCTTCTCTTCTCTCTCTCTCTTCTCTTCTCTTCTCTTCTCTTCTCTTCTCTTCTCTTCTCTTCTCTTCTCTTCTCTTCTCTTCTCTTCTCTTCTCCTCTCCTCTCCTCTCCTCTCCTCTCCTCTCCTCTCCTCTTCTCTTCTCTTCTCTTCTCTTCAGGGGTGAAATCCAGCAGATTCCGACAGGTTCTAGAGAACTGGTAGCAGACGTTTTGAGTAGTTCGGAGATCCAGCAAATACCACCTCTGGCTGGCCCCAGAATGAGGTGGGAATGGAGATTTTGCAATATCTTTCCCCGGGAATGGGGAGTCTATGAAGATTTTGCAGAACCAGTAGTAAAAAAATTTGGATTTCACCACTGATTCTCTTCTCTTCTCTTCTCTTCTCTTCTCTTCTCTTCTCTTCTCTTCTCTTCTCTTCTCTTCTCTTCTCTTCTCTTCTCTTCTCTTCTCTATTCTATTCTATTCTATTCTATTCTATTCTATTCTATTCTATTCTATTCTATTCTATTCTATTCTATTCTAAAATAGAACACCTTCTATTCAAGATGTACCTTCCAGAGCCCATCCATTGCATCCAGTATAATTTAGTTTTTACATCTACTCATGGTTAGCGGGTGAGTTAAAAATATATTAAATCGATAGGCTACATCCAGATGGTTCTTTACGGTAGCCCAGCACGCTAAGGTTTAATGGCATGTTTTAAAAGCTGCCTTTATTAAGCATCTACAGGAATCGAGTGGTACCCATTTCTGCTTGGTCTGCAGATGGAGGGTTTAGTTCTCAGCATCTCTCTTTAGCAGGCTCAAGCAGGCCTTGAGGAGAAAAAGAGAAATCTTGGAAAGCGTAGGACGGAGGAGGAGAGAGTATTGAACTGGCAATGCAAACTCTTAAGCCAATAGAAGGAAACGGACTGATGTTTTCAAGCCAATTTAAGTCGAATTATTATTGCCTATGTTTTCAGGCAGGAATGCTTTCGAGTTCAGCTACCTGATAAAACTTTTATAAAATGTATGATTGCCACGAGCTTCCCAGCTTTAAATATCCATATGCAATGTATAATGCATACCAGCTTTGTGAGGGTCATAGAAAAGCAATTCTTTAAAGTAGCTTCAAGAAACAACATACTTCGCGCTGCAAAAGAAGTCTCTTCACAAGGCAAAATGGGACACTCCTGCAGACTGGGAAGGCGAATCACAAATCTCCTGCCATTCACACAGGTTGCTAAGGCAAAACCAAGATTGCTTTGATGTGGGCCCTCTTGGTTCATCTGGCAAGGTTCAGCACGCCTCCCGAGTGGGGTTTATTCGGCATCACCCAAACCCTACCGCAGATCAGAGGTGATATTTAGCAGCTTCTGACCAGCTCTGGAGAACCGATAGCGGAAATTTTAAGTAGTTCGGAGAACCGGTAAATACCACCTCTGACTGGCCCCGCCCCCATCTATTCTCTGCCTCCCAAGTCCCAGCTGATAGGGAGGAATTGGAGATTTTACAGTAACCTTCCTCTGCCATGCCCACCAAGCCACGCCCATCAAGCTATGCCACGCCCACAGAACAGCTAGTAAAAAAAAAAATTGAAGCCCACCACTGCCTCAGATGCATCGTTTCATTTTTTTAAAAATGGGAACAAATTGGTTCGGATCGTCCATTTAGGAACACCAACTGTCCGAAATGTGAAAGAAAATCTCCCAAGTAATTCTGACAGGTGGCTAGGTAGATGGTACTCAAACTATATAGGAAACTCAAACTCACTGTAACAGCATTGCCAAAAGGCATTAAGAGTTGTCAACCTAATCTTTCATAGCTTCATCTGTGGTAATATTGTACTGCTAACTAGAGTATACAAAACCTTTGCTAGACCAGTTCTTGAATACAGCTCGTCTGCCTGGAGTCCGCATTGCATATCGGACATAAATACAATTGAGAGAGTCCAGAGATATTTCACGAGAAGAGTTCTCCATTCCTCTACCCGCAATAGAATACCTTATGCCATCAGACTTGAAATTTTGAGCTTAAGACAATTTAGAACTATGCCACCTTCATTCTGATCTAAGCGTAGTATATAAAAATTTTATAATAAAATCATCTGCTACAATGTCCTATCTGTCAACAGCTTCAAACACAACATTACACGAGCACACAACATATAAACTCAAGGTAAACCGCTCCAAACTCGATTGCAGTTTGTGGACCTCACTCCATTCCTATGAGGTCTGTAAGGGGTTTGCATAAGGGCACCAACATGCCTACCGTCCCTGTCCTACTCTCCCCATTTATTCGATTCCATTTCATGTATCCATAATTATGTCTATACTTATATATGTTATCTAACATATGCTTAAGCAAACAAACAAACAAGTTAGGCTCATTCCCCTGCTCCTATAGCCAAAATATTGGTTTAGATGAGCACAACTGGAATGTGATGATTTTAAATATTGAAAAATATAAAGCGTCTTTTAGTCAATTCTAATATAGAGGGAGGGAGGGAGGGAGGGAGGGAGGGAGGGAGGGAGGGAGGAAGGAAGGAAGGAAGGAAGGAAGGAAGGAAGGAAGGAAGGAAGGAAGGAAGGAAGGAGGAAGAAGGTAGGCAGGCAGGTAGGAAGGAGGGAGGGAAGGAGAAAAAGGAAGGGAGGGAGGAAAACAGAGAGAGTGGAAAGAGGGGAGGGAGGGAGGGAGGGAGTAAACCAACACATTTTTCCTGTGTTGTATTGTTTGGTACTCAAAAGTAACAACTCAGTTTATACTATTGTTTTATCCTCAGTTCAAGTTCATCCTGTCCCCATGAATTTGGCACATACAGTCCAAAAACTTCATCATGACCAAAACGTGCCATAAGCCATGCCTTCTTTGCCACTCATTCTTCATTTGTTCCTCTACCGCCTAATCTGCCGCCCATGTTTTCTCAACGGTAGAGGGGACCGAATGCTGGAGACACAACCCAATCTCTCCCTTTAGGGTTTCCTAGTTCCTCTCTGCTCTCCTTCGAGTTACCCTAAAGTCACATGTCTTCTCCTGGCCTGCTCAACAGTCAATCTTGATATGTATTTACACTCTAAAATTATCCCATCTCTCAGTTGCCATGGTGATGTATAAAGTAGAACAGTGCTTAAGAGCTGGGGTGGTACAATGTCCAGCCAGCACTGAGCTACACAACGTCAGCAATTGTCTCCACTGGCAGATGCAACCACAGCTTCTGAGCTGTTCCAAGAAATTTCTGGCTGCTTCCTCAGTGGAGGACAGAATATTTGAACTATGCGTTGGTGTTGTTTTTTTTTTTTCTCTGAGCTCGTAAAATACTCCGTTGCTTCAGCTATGGTCAAAAGCACAACTGTGTCAGTGATCTAAGGTTACTCTGACCAGTTCAGTTCCTAAAAATTGAGGGGGAAAGAATTCTCGTTTTTTAGAAGAATGCTGACCATGTAATTCTGCAAATTATGAGGCCACCTCCAAGATCTCAACCAATGGAGAACCTCATATGTCTTGTCACAAAGCCCAGAAAACCATTTTCCATTAATGTATCACATCAATATAAGCCTGTTGAACCTACAACCCGTTGGATGCTACAGAACTACAGTTTCCAATAGACCTAGCTAATAGAGCCAGGAGTGAGGGGTTCTGGGAATTGTAGTTCAGCAGAGTCTGGAGAACCAAGGGCAGAGGTGAAATCCAGCAGGTTCTAACAGGTTCTGGAGAACCGGTAGCAGAAATTTTGAGTAGTCTGGAGAACTGGCAAATGCCAACTCTGAGTGGGGTGGGAATGGTGATTTTGCAGTATCCTTCCCCTGGAGCGTTCACAACAACAACATCAGAATCTGATCGACTAACAGTCAAAGCTAAATTGGCGCCAGGTAAGAGTCAATGGAATTCATAGAGAGCTGGAATTAGGTCTCTTGTGGGAATGCAAAGATTCTAAACTGATGACAAGTTTAACCCCACCTTCCAGCCCAGCCTGCACATTTCCTATATACTACCGTATTGTGGTTTTGCTTGGGTGAACACAGCCTTTATCATTTGTAAACCATTGCAACAGAATGCAAGAAACGAATAAAGATCACTGCATTATTCCAGTTCTTTGGTCAGCCACCCCTGCAATGGGCAGGCTGGCCAGCTTCTGACCAACTCAGCTGCTCAGATATCAACTTTTTCTTTGGATAGTTTACCCACAAATGCTTCCCCCACTTCCCAAGTCAGCAAAGGGCGCCATATGAAACAACTAATGCATTAAGACGATAGCAAATGATTAGTATAATGAAGACGCTGGCTGTTTTTAATTAATGCCTCATCTTTAAATGCAAGAAAGGAAGGATGACAGCATAAATGCCAAATCCTTTTAAGCACTTCTGGTATGCATTTTTTAGAAGTTATCGGGTTTTTAATTTCTCCTTTGCTTTTGGTTGCGAAGTCCTTTTAGCTCCACTACTTAAGGGTAATTTAGCTAATAACTGATGCTTCTTGTGGTACCCATCTCTACATGACAGATTTAACATAGTTCTTTGTGAAGGACAACCTTGGGGGAATTCTCCTTCATTACGTGGGCTGAGAACTGATAGAAAACATCCAGGATAAATTTTGGGGAAGGGTGTACTGGCTAACTGCTTTCATTCAGGCAGGGGCTCTGATAAAATAGGGACTGCGATAGCAAAGGGTGTTTAATATCCATGTTGAAGTAGGACATCCACTAGAGGAGAATCTCTGTAGCTCAGGGTTGAACTATGAAGTCCTTGGTGCTCTCCGAGTTTCCTTGTAGACGTTTAATTACCTGACTAGGTAACCTCAGCAGTGCTAGTGAGTGTGATGTCTGCTCCCTGTTTACACACAGTAGCCTGTTCTTTCAGTTTTGGTGGGTGTGTGGTTTTCTCCTTGGTAGTTCCTCAGTTAGGATATTGATTTCTGCTTAATTATTTGTCTGGTGTTAATCCCTGCTTATCTGGGTGTTGGTTGCCCGAGTGTTGTCTTAAGCACTAGAGCCAATCCCACCCATGAAAGGCCCTGATATTGCCTAGTGGGGGTAGTGAAATGTCCACAAGCAAGCAACCAAGCTCAGAGGGCACCAAGGATTCCAAAGTAGGACATCCTTTCCGATCTTGAAAGCCAACGTAAGTAGACTGAAGTCTAAGAAGCAATGCACCCACTGGGGACCAATGTCCATGCTCAACAGTCTTTCAACACCTCTTCGGTTTGAATTTGGTTGGCAGCCTTGTACATTTCCAGTATAACTGCAGCCATGATCCAGGTCTGGAAGATCACTTTTCTGGAGTGTAGCTCCAGAACCAAAGTCCCCAAAGATGAGGATCCACTTTGGCTGAACTCAGAGGTCCATTCAGGGTGTGTGAAGGTTCTCTTCTTTGGCTACCTTCACCTCCAGAATTGAGACATGTAGCCATATTGGTGGGCACGCGCGCCGGCCAGCTGATTTTCGGGCCTTCTGGGCCCACCAGAAGTAGGGAAACAGGCTGTTTCCTGCCTCCAGAGGAGCAGGTGGGGAGGTGGTGGGGAAGGTCCATTTTTCTCTCTCTCCAGCCTCCAGAGCCTTTCTAGGAGTCTGGGGAGGGCAAAAACGGCCTTCCCCACCCCACCGGAGGCCCTCTGGAGGCCAGAAACTGCCAGTTTGCGGCCTCTGGGAGGCCTCTGGGGGGTGGGGAAGGCCGTTTTCACCCTCCCCAGACTCCTAGAAAGGCTCTGAACGCTGGGGGCAGCAAAAAAATGGGCCTACGATGCCATTGCATGCCAGGAGCAGAGGGAATGGGGGGGGTCACACACACATGCACGGGGGCAGGGAGTAAAGAATTATGGATGTGGGCACACACAGGCGCGAGCCCCCTTATTCCTGGCATATGATGGCAAAAAGTTTATATATGGCATTAAGCTATGAAGTAGAGGCAGTCCTCGGCGTATGACCACAATGAAGCCCCCAATTTCTACTGCTCAGCAAGACAGTTGCTAAATGAGTTTTGATCCCATTTTACAGCCTTTCTCACCACATTTGTGACGTGACTCCAGTGGTGGCGTTCAAAATTTTTTACTACCAGTTCTCTGGGCGTGGCTTGGTGGGCGTGGCAGGGGAAGGTTACTGCAAAATCCCCATTTCCTCCCAATCAGCTGGGACTTGGGAGGGAGAGAATAGATGGGGGCGGGGCCAGTCAGCATTTTTGATTACCGGTTCAAAATTTCCACTACCGGTTCTCTAGAACTGGTCAGAACCTGCTGAAACCCACCTCTGAGTAACTTGCTGGGGTTGTTAAGTTAGTAGAACCAGTTGCTCAGTGGTTTCCTCATTGATTTTGCTTGCCAGAAAGTTGCAAAACAGGGATCACATGAGCTATGCTCAGATGCCACTTTGAGAAGTCTTTGCTAACCCTGAGAGCAGCAGGCCACCAAAAAAGCTGGAAGGCAGGAGGGTCATGAAAAAAACAACGGTCCAACATGCAAATCAGTTAACAGCTGGGAGGTTTTGTTCTGAGCAAGCTACGGGCCAAACTAACCACATCTTCTCCTCCTTACAAAAGATCAGGGACTGGATCATCGAAAGCCTTGGTGATGTTTGACGAGAAGAACCGAGATTGAAATTAACCCTGGTAAGAGCTGAAACCTAGGTATGGGGGTTCTCAAAGCTTGGGACCCCATTATCGTTATGAAACACATTCTTGGAAGGGAGAAAGGCGAAACTACACTGTTTAACAGATGCCCTCCTTGGGACGCAAAATTTGAAACTGAAAGGGCAGATGGCAGCGATGAGTGGAAACTGGCAAGCAACGCAACGAAGCAAGTCAATGTGACTTCGTTTTACAAAATCAAGGTTCGAGATTCTACGGACTCAAAATACCTAGAAATAGGCCCAAAATTCTTTGTGTGATGGCCTGATGGCCTAATGAACTCATTAGCTGACTGGAAGCAATGGGTTTCCTGTCGTTAGTTATGACTTGAAGATCTTCTCTGTATCTCCCTACATTAGAAGTCTAATGGATAATGGATCAAGCAAGGAACTTGGTGCAATTGTCTTCTTGGAAAAGCCAACTCCGGGACATTGTTTTGGACTTTTCCGCTCCTCTTTAACCAAAAACCAAAATACTACTTTTCAAAACAGGAATTCCTCGGTGTCATTTCAAAAATGGAATTTAGCTGCTGTACGCATTTGAAGGTCGCTTTTGTCATGGTTGAATGATCAATTAGGGATTAAAGAGAAATTGTGGGTTGTGGGTGCTCCATCACTGGAAGCTTTTAAGAAGAGGCTGGACATTTGTCTGAATATAGGGCCCATGATGGTGAACTTATGGCTGAGGACAACAAAAAACGGGCCTACCATGCCATCCCGTGCCAGGAGCGTGTGGGGGGGGGGGTCACGCATGCATGCACGGGGGCAGGGTGCATAGAATTATGGGTGTGGGCACGCGCCCATGTGACCACCCCCAAACCTCCCCCGCTCCTGGCATGCAATAGCAAAAAGGTTAGCTATCACTGGTATAGGGTTTCCTGCTTGTGGGGATTGGACCAGAAGACCGCTAAGGATCCTTCCAGATCTGTTATTCTATATTCTATTCAACTATGCACCAAAGACAAATTCCTTGTGCGTCCAATCACACTTGGCCCATAAAGAATTCTATTCTATTCAACTCCTGACAAATTCCTCTTTCACAAAAAAAAAAAAAAACAGGCTGCCACCTTTGGAAACATGATATCAACTATCATTTCAAAGATAGAATTTGACTGCTCGGTGCATACACATGTTGTTAGCCTCTTGTTCTATCTGCTCTTTTTGTTGTCGCTGTGCAAGGATGTTCACACTGGGAAGTGATGCAGGCATTAAAAACACAAAATGCAGACCCCAAATGGAGATTTCATGGCATTTCCTTGGTGGGTGAAATTTCCTCCCGATAGTGATTTTATCTCGTCCCTCACCAGCCACATAAAACTCGGCGGTGTCTTACTGCTTAATTAGCGCCTGGATGAAACACAAGTTTCTTCTTCGTCAACTGGGTTTAATTGCACAGATTTGTTTTTATATGAAAAAAGAAGGAGGAAAAAAACCTACAGGAAACTATGAAACACGGGTTAGTAAGAGAAGGGATGGGCGTGTGACAGTGCCATCCATCTATGCAATCTGATTAATCACCCCCACCCCGTGTCATTAAAGGATTAAAGCGAAACCATTTTCCTCTGACTGATCGTGTTTGGCAATTTTAGAATTATTTTATGATTCCCGATCAATGTAATTAATGAGAATGACAGTTAATTAGTTAAACTGGCAGGTGGGTGATACGAGAAACTGCTGAATAGCAGGCAGTGTCAGATTTCATTTTGATTCTATGATAGATAGATAGATAGATAGATAGATAGATAGATAGATAGATAGATAGATAGATAGATGGATGGATGGATGGATGGATGGATGGATGGATGGATGGATGGATGGATGGGTGGTGGGTGGACGGACAGACGGACAGACGGACAGACAGACAGACAGTTGATAAAGATATAGAGATGGATGGATGGATGGATTTATGGATGGATGATATAGATAGTAGAGATAGAGAGAGAGATAGATGATATATATAGGGATGGATGATATAGATATATATAGAGAGAGATGATAGAGATAGAGATAGAAATAGAGGGAGATAGATAGATAGATAGATGATATAGAAATATATATGTATATATATTTCCAACCAAATCTTGGTTTACGTAGGAAGAACCTGGCTAAAGAGAAATACACATAAATCCTACGAAAATATATATATAAAAGTTTTGGTGTATTCATGTCTTTTCCCATGTAAGATTGAGAGTATTTTGGCGATGTTTCAACAAGGTCTCACTGGTGTCTCACTCGAAGACACCAACCTGAAGATGACGAGTGAGACCTTGTCGAAACGTCGCCAAGATACTCTCAATCCTACATGGGAAAAGACACGAATACACCAAAACTTGCATACCTCTACCTGTGAAAAACTATGAAGAGAGAGAGAGAGAGAGAGAGAGAGAGAGAGAGAGAGGGAGAGGGAGAACCTCCGTCTATCACCAACACCACTAAAGGAAACCTGGATAATTCTAGATGAGGTTCTTTTGCTAATAAAAAAATCCTTTGCCAAAGCCATCAGGAGATTTAAGGGGGTGGGGGAGGAAATCCAGTTGGGTTATAATTTCATTTTTGACTTAAAATAAAAGTTCCATCGCCTCCCCTGGCTCTCTGCCAGCCCCCCTGTTTTAGGAAGCCAGTTCTGTTATTACTAAGTAACGGGAGTGTCACAAACAACACCTTGTCACCTGGCTCTTTTGAGTATTTTTTTTTCTTCCCTCCTGGCACCTGAGAAGAAAAGCTTTTGAAGGGAAGACCTCCCCTTGGGAACAAACTGGAGATAGATGCAAAGTGTTAACCGCTTTCTGATATTGTGTACCTAATTAGCAACACGAAGAATTTAATGGCGGTTATCAGTGTCAAGGGACTGACATGACTGTCCCCGGGGAGGAGGGTGAAGGCAGGTTGAGTGAGAGGTTGGATTTCATGTGGATCTGGAAGGGTGGTAAACTTTGCAGAGTTCTAGTCCTTTTCTCAAATGCTGTCGGTCACCTTGGACCTTTCGTCTCCCTCAGTGATGATTCTCCTTCTCCCTCTTGAAAAAACAGTCCATTCTCCTCCTGTTTCTCCTTCCTCTCCTCCTCCTCCTCTCTTTCTTCTTCTCCTTCTCCTCCTCCTCCTTGAAAAACAGTCCATTCTCCCACTCCTCCCCCACTCCTTCTCCTCCCTCTCCTCCTCCTCTCCCTCTTTCCCCCCTCCTCCTCCTCTTCCTCTCTTTCTCCTTTCTCTCCTCCTCCTTCTTGAAAAACAGTCCATTTTCCTCCGCCCCCCACTCTTTCTCCTTTCCTCCTCCTTCTCTTTTTCTTCCTCTCCTTCTCCTTCTCCTTGTTCTTGAAAAAAAGCAGTCCATTTTCCTCCTCCTCTCCCTCTCTTTCTCCTTCTCCTTCCTCTCCTTCTTCTCCTCCTTCTTGAAAAACAGTCCATTCTCCTCCTCCTCTCCATCTCTTTTCTCTTTCTCCTCCTTCTCCTCCTCCTCCTTCTTGAAAAACAGTAATTCTCCTCCTCCTCCTCTCCCTCTCTTTTTCCTCCTCCTTCTCCTCCTCTCCTTCTCCTTCTCCTCTCTCTCCTCTTCCACCTCCTCCTTGAAAAAAACCAGTCCATTTTCCTCCTCCTCCTCTCCCTCTCTTTTTCCTCCTCTCCTTCTCCTCCTCCTTCTTGAAAAACAGTCCATTCTCCTCCTCCTCCTCTCTCTCTCATTCTCTTTCTCCTTCTCCTCCCTATCCTCCTTGTTCTTGAAAAAAACAGTCGATTTTTCTCCTCCTCCTCCTCCTCCTCTTCTTTCTATGGTCAATGTCTGATCTAAAGTTGCATTCTGTTCCACAATGGTCAGCCTGGCCAACTGATTCTAGGAACTCCACCAACAGAACCCAATGGCAGCCGTTTTCCTCCCTGGGAGTCAAATCCCTTTCTCAACATGGTGGCCTGCCCAGTGAATGATCGAAACCATATGTCATCCACCAGATGAGCCTCTTGACCTCCAAAGGTTCTACAGTTGGGGAAAAAAAAGAAGAAACCAACTTTCCTTTCCCTGAATTCTTGCAGGATTGCACAAGTTACATCTGATGAGAAAGAGTCGTGTGTAGAGACTCCTTGTGTCATAACCCAGCTGTTGTGCATAAGGGTCGTTCTCTTGCAGGGAAGGAAATCTGAGATTCTGGACTCTCTTTTTGCCCACCCAGGTTGACAATTGGCTCTTTTCAACTGGAAGGATTTGAAAGGCATCTTCTGGGCTTCAAACGTTGCTGGCCTGCAATCCCAGCTTGTTGCTTGGCTATGTAAGAGCTTCTTGGCTTGGTCTCTTGGCTCAGACTCAAGGGCAATTTTCAGTTCAGCTACAAACACACACAAAAAAAATACCGGTAAAAACTTCCCTGGAGCTCTGCAAAGGGCAATTGTGAGAGTTGCAGGGTAGATTACAAGTGGGTTACAAATCATACGATGAATGGTTGCAGGAACTGGGCATGGCTAGTCTAGGGAAGAGAAGGACCAGGGGAGACATGATAGCAGTCTTCCAATATTTGAGGGGCTGCCACAGAGAGGAAGAGGTCAAGCTATTTTCCAAAGCACCCGAAGGCCAGACAAGGAATAAGGGGTGGAAACTGATCAAGGAGAGATTCAACCTGGATATAAGGAGGAATTTTCTGACAGTGAGAACCATCAACCGATGGAACAGAAGTTGCCTTCAGAAGTTCTGGGAGCTTCATCGCTGGAAGCTTTCAAGAAGAGACTGGACTGCCCTCTGTCAGAAATGGTGTAGGGTCTCCTGCTTGGGCAGGGGGTTGGACTAGATGACCTACAAGGTCCCTTCCAGCTCTGTTAATCTGTTACAAGTTGTGTAGGGTAAGTTTCATTTTGGAATACGGATTGGTAGGAAGAAGCATCTTTTTCTCGCTTAACCTGCTTTAAATCAGCAGTCCAGGTGACACCAAAGCCATGAAAACCTCTCACATAAAAGGACAACAGTGTGGCTGTGTTGATTTAACTATTTAAATAAAGGTTTGGTTCACAAATATTTAACTCCGTGGCTATGTTTATTGACACATGGGTTGGCTGAATCCTTAGTAGCCTTTGAAAATCCTGCTAAGCCCTGAATGATGGATTCTCACTTCATGCTGAAGCACAGACCAAAAAGAGAGAGAGAGAGAGAACATTTTGGGGTTTAACAGTATGTATGTATCCAGCCTGTGTGATTTATAGGATTGCAAATAGTTTTAGCTTGACGTCGCGTTTGGCCAGGCCTGAGCTAAACCATGAGACATCAAGCCTAATGCAGCTTCTCGGTTGTGGTCCATCACTTTTTGTAACCTCTTTGGATTTTGCTGCTGCTCCAGGGCCAGCAGTAAAATAAGGAGGTGATTATACTCATAATGGGCCATGATCCATGGAGGGTGGACCTTCAACCTGGCAGACATCATGGCTTTATGATCATCAGAAGAGCTTTTATTACAAAGTTCAAGTATTGCTCTGAGCTATTTTAAATGCTTAGAGAAAGCATTCAATTTCTTCTTTTCTAGGCTGTCTCCCTCCCTCCTTCCCTTCCCTTCCCTTCATCTCTCCTTTCCCTTCCTTCCTTCCATCCATCTCTCCTTCATTCTCCCCTCCCCTCCCCTCCCGCCCCTCCCTCCCTTCCTTCCTTCCTTCCCCCCCTCTCTTCTTCCTTCCCTCTCCTTATTTCCTTTCCTCCCACTTCTTCCTTCCCCTTCCTTCCTTCCATCCATCCATCTCTCCTTCATTCTCCCCTCCCCTCCCGCCCCTCCCTCCCTCCCTTCCTTCCCTCCCTTTTTTCTTCCTTCCCTCTCCTTATTTCCTTTCCTCTCCCTTCTTCCTTTCCCTTCCTTCCTTCCATCCATCTCTCCTTCCTTCTCTCCCTCTCCTTCTTTCCTTTCTTCCTTTCCTCTCCCTTCTTCCTTTCCCTTCCTTCCTTCCATCCATCTCTCCTTCCTTCTCTCCCTCTCCTTCTTTCCTTTCTTCCTTCCCTCCTCCTTCTTCCTTCCCCTTCCTTCCTTCCATCCATCTCTCCTTCCTTATCTTCTTACCTCCTTTCCCTCCCTTCCTGCCTTCCTTCCTTCCTTCCCTCTCCTTCCTTCCTTTCTTCCCTCCCTCCCTCTCTCCTTCCCTCCCTCCCATCTTCACAATATCTTACATGTTGCATGACATGACACTCTGGCATTTGGAGCTGGATTGCAACAGGAAATGTATGTCAGTAGAGGTCACCTCTTAAGAGGACATCAGCTGTCTGCCCAAGAAAAATGGCTGCATATCTTCTTTCCTCCAGACTCAACCACACACAAATACCTTCACATCCTTCCATTAAAATATGGAGAAGAAAGTAGCTTGGAAGACGGGTCTCATAGAACCCCCCCCCTTACACTAAGTCAACTCATTGGTCCCATCTAGTAGAGAACCACTGACATTGATTGAATTCAGGCCTAGCAGTAAGTCATGATTTGTTGAATCATTGGCAGACACAACAATACAAACTCAAGCAAATGTGTTGATGGTTGAGGACAAATATGGGGGAAAAGAGTCCCTGGTATTACATATGGACTACTCATATACCATATTTTTGGACTATAAGACACATCAGAGTATAAGACACACCAAGATTTTGAAGAGGTAAACAAGAAAAAAAAATTTGCCCTCCCCAGACCCCAGGAACACTCTGCAGGCTTCCCAAATCCTCTGTGCATCCCATTTTTGCAAAAAATGGGCCTGTTTTTGGTGAAAATGGGACATGCTGTGCAGGGTTTCGGGAATGTCTGCATTTGGTGCATAAGACAAACCAACATTTCCACCCTCTTTTTTTTGGGAGGGGTGTGTGTGTCTTATACTCTGAAATGTACAGTAACTTCTGTGGTCCTCAAACCCTCCTTAGATTGGGTGGAACTCAAAATGTCAAGACTTTGCTGCTATTGGGGAATGGGTTTCAGGAGAAAAACGGATCCAAAACATCCCTCCAAAACACAGATCCTATTCTCACTTTTTGTAGAAACTGCCCCACCCCCTCTCCATCCTCAACATGCCACTGGAAACCTGCTCTGGAATGGAAAAGAAGTTACACATTTCTGGTTGAGGAGAAACCAGTCACCATAACATCCAACATCTCTGCAGATTTTAAAGCCACAATCTGTTGTGGCCCACCAGCGGCCAGCAAATCTGGCAGCAGATTTGGACAGTGAGGAGGTTGGGGAGGAACGTGGGCCAGTCCTGGAGTCTGGGGAAGGCTCTGATTAGGGCTCTGTGTCAGAGGCAGAGAGGGGGCCAGGCCCATATGCAGTTATCAACTGCCTTCTGAATCAGATATCAGTGAGACAGACAAACAGCTGGAGCCTGTTCCCAGTGTGTACATGCACAGAATCTCCAGATGGAGGAAACAGCTAAAGGACAAGGGTCAATTTGGGGGTAAGGCCATAGGTGGACGATGAATGGTCCCTCCCAGAGGGAATAAAAGAGGAGCAAAAGGGGAGTGGAGTTTGCAGGAGACAATTAGTTCTTTCCTGCATTCTTGCCAAGTATTGCGGCATCTGAAAGATATCGGCCTGGCCACTCTCCAAGCCTGATAAAGGTCAGTAATTATGAACAATCTTGAAAGGCTGTGGGAGAGGAAAGTCTTGGCTGGAGAGAAATTCACTGTAAATTAAATAAAAGGCGTTTATCAGGATGAGGACTCGGCTTTGTGCTGCTGGGGAAGCCTAGGTCAGAACAGAATCATCCCTCCGATCTCAGGATCCGTGAAAACAGAACCGAGGTGAACTCGTTAAGGGATATTTACTCAATCACCGAGCTGGGACAACCTGTCTTCAACCGGCCTGTCAAAGATACGTTTATCGAAAAGGGACCACGAGCCCTCCTTTCTGTCTTGTGGGAACCATCATCCCTTGACTGCGGGCCGGTAAAGACGATTGAGAAGCCTTTTTGAGCTTTTCTTTTCCTGGGATGGTGCCATGCGTCATTTATCGGAAACTTGCTGACCCACATAGGGCGCGAAGGAAAGCACTTGGACACCAGGGTTAAACAAGAAAGCCTTTTCCCCCCGCAGCTCTGTCAACCGTTCCTGAGGCAATGTGGCAAAAAAACCCAACACAAACCTGTTCCTGTTTGTTGTGAGTAAAGAACCTCCTGCTGTGACCCAGCTCCCAATCAATTTGGAGACATGGCAGGTCAGGTCTGTAGATACGAACAACATTGTTTGCAGAAAGATTTCCAGTTATTAGAGCCAAGCAGGGAGGTGAAAAAGGAGCTCCTTCCCCTCAGAAATAGGCCAAGATGTTAGCAAGAAAGGAGGCCAAGGAAGAGGAAGGACTTTAACCTGATCTAGTCACGGAGTCTGTTTTCACCAGGGAATCAAACCGATTAAAAGTAAAAGGCAAAGGTTCCCCTTGCACATATGTGTTAGTCGTTCCTGATTCTAGGGGGCGGTGCTCATCTCTGTTTCTAAGCCGAAGAGCCAGCGCCGTCCGAAGACATCTCCATGGTCCTGTGGCTGGCATGACTCAATGCCAAAGGCGCACAGAACGCTGTTACCTTCCCACCAAAGGTGGTCCCTGATTTTCTACTTGCATTTTTTACCTGCTTTCGAACTGCTAGGTTGGCAGGAGCTGGGACAAGTCACGGGAGCTCACTCATTAAACGGTGCTAGGGATTCGAACTGCTCAATCGACAAGCTCAGCATCTTAGCCACTGAGCCACCACGTCCCTCCTTCAGACTGATTATTTGATGATAAACAGCTTGGAAGGAATGTCTGTGGAGATTCTCCATCATCCAGGTCATGGTTGTCTCAAATGTTTTTTGTTTTTGTTTTTTCCCAAAAAGGCAAACTGGACTTTACTTCAGTTTATTTTATTTTATTTTATTTTTGCTGGAAAATGTTTCGCTTCTCATTTGAGAAGCTTCCTCAGTTCTGAACGGAACCCTGAACTGAATAAGCTTCTTGGATGAGAAGTGAAATGTTTTCAAAGAAAAACAAAACAAAACGAAGTCTAGTTGTCTTTTGGAGTTGCCCCTTCAGGAGCTCCAAAGGAAACACCACTATAACTTACTGCTGGGATGCACCTAGTCTTTCAGGGAGAAGGGAAAAACACAGAGTTAGCCTGGAGTTATTGCACAATCACAAAAAAGGCTAGGACTGACCCTTTGTAAGTTCCCTGCAGCCTTATCTAATTGTTCCTAAGAGTAGGTTGCCATATGGGAAGATTCCTGTATTATAGGCCAAACGTAATAAAGTAGTTAGCCTGAACTTTGCAATATGTGCAGTGGTGGGTTGCTCCTGGTTCATTAGTAAAACTAGCAGAAGGCTCTCTCAGATCATGGGTGATCTGAGCATGTGCAGAAGCATGCATGCATGCACACATGAAGCAAGCTCACGCACACCGCTCCCATTGCAAACCGGGAGTAAAGGTAAGTAGAACCCACCCCCTGAATATGTGGGTCTCGTTATTCATGCCTGACACTTACTCAGCCACAGAACCACTACTGGGGATAACCGCTGAATAGAACAACTAACAGCAATGCTGTCTAAAGTCTTCCATGTTTGCTTACTTGGTGGCCAATCTCTTCCTTACTTCATGCAAAAGAAAAGCTAGATTAAAAACTGTCTCGGCGCTCCCCCAATTGGCAGCCTTAGGATGATTGGATCTTCTTACAACACTCCCAGTGAGTTTGTTCACGTTTTATAAAAGAAAACCGTGTCGCGTGAGAAGTTTAGTGGGGAAGCCAAGAGAAAGGCGGGGAGAAGCAGAGAAGATCAAGGGTATCTGGAAGAGGACCACAGAGGAAAACAGGCGGAGGAAGGAGAAGCAAAATGGGGTGCCCATCTGATGTGCCCAAGAGGTCCTTGAAGCATGGAGTTGTCACTGCATGTAAAGACTGACTGCCGCTGGCACGCTTAGTTCAGAAGCTGGTGGCTCCGATTTCCTATTTGTTGCTACTGCTTGAGGAACAAAAGACACGGAGCTGTCAAGCTGCTAATGATAGAGTAGAAACAGTTTGGCCTTCAGTCAAGCAGAGTCACTCATGCCGAAGGATAAGAACAGGTACAGTGTCTGCCTTTCAGATCCTAGGTGGACCTACTGGGCTCTCTTTGTGTCCCTTGGGTTCAGACACTTCAAAATAAACCAATCTAGGCCATTCGCAAAATGTTCCTGAAAAAGGACATGGCCCAAATGTGGACAACTGGGAAGGACGATTAAAGGATAATGATGGTAATGAGAATGAAAGGACTTTGGAGGCGAATTACTCCCTCGCTGACGATTAAAACACCAACCTCTGAAAAACAGGCTGAAACTGTTCGGAAGTAGCTGCGTTTCTGATAGATAGAAAGAGAAGGGAAGGGAAGGGAAGGGAAGAGAAGGGGGAGGGAAGGGAAGGGGAGGGAAGAAGGAAGGAAGGAAGGAAGGAAGGAAGGAAGGAAGGAAGGAAGGAAGGAAGGAAGGAAGGAAGGAAGGAAGGAAGGAAGGAAGGGAAGGAGGGAGGGAGGAAAGAAGGAAGAAAGGGAGGGAGAGAGGGAGGGACAGAGGAAGGAAGGAAGGAAGGAAAGGAAAGGAATGGAAATATATGTATATTTTACCCTTTCAGACAAGCAAGAGATGACTTAGAAACTCAGTGTGAATATCTCTGCTTCAACTGTTCTGCCCAGAAATGGCAAAAGGCACCATACTCCTGGGCAACATTCAGAAGGAAGGAAGGAGGAAGGAAGGCAGGAAAGAAAGAAAGAATGAAAGAAAGATGGAGGGAGGGAAGGAGGGGGGAAGGAAAGGAGGGAGGGAGGGAGGGAGGGAGGGAGGGAGGGGAGGGAGGAAGGAAGGAAGGAAGGAAGGAAGGAAGGATCTTTACACCTGGACATTTTCATCTTGTTTCTCCTCCTTTTCTTTTAGGTTTTTTTTTAAATTTGTTTTGAAAGATACTACGAAGCCAACGTTATTTTGCTTGCATTACAGACGACAAAGATTCCCGATGAATCCGAAAACTTGTTCACCACCTGGCACATGGTTTCTCTATTATACTGATGACTTGTTTTGGCAAACCACACCAGAACAAGCGAAGGATTGTAGAACCGGGCTGCCTCTTCCCTTCCCTGCATTTATATCTCGCAGCTGTGCTCTGTTAATATATTTTTCACAGCTTTACTTTCTGTCTTCGGTGCGGTGTTAATAAGATTGTAGTTAGAACATACCTGGTTGGGTTTACATCATGACTTTGTATCATCGGCAAGAAGAATCTGGGGAACATTTTCCGCCAGCATAAATATGTGCCCTGGAGCTTTGCTATATTTCGCTTTATTTTTAGGATATTTTATTCTTGTTTCTGCAAAAGCACCAAATGACAAACATTTGCGGCTCTCCACGAAGCCCCATGTGCTGCGTGCATCGCAGGACTTACCCACCTCACACCCGACACGGTGTTACCTGCACCAGAATGTATTTAGCACCATATTTCAAAGTTTTTGCAACACGCCAACATGCAAATTAAATTCTCCGGCTCCAAATGTCAACAGAGAAGTGATTTCCTGCCACCTTGGAGCATCGTTTTCCTGAAGCAGGGAAAGTTACGCAGTCAATCTTATCTTATCTCCCTCCTTTCCCAAACGCAACACACATCTTCCTCGACCACACGTGGTACCCCAACTCCCGTGGGGGGCTCCCGCGTCTTTTGTGATTCATATTCCAAACTCTCTGTTAACGGTTGCAGCTTGCTAGGTTTGGAGTGGAGAGAAAGGTATATGAATGGAGACAGGTTGCTGTGTCAAAGCTGCCTGTTTAGTTAGAGAAACAAGAGTTCTGTCAGTTGTGTAGCAGTTTTTAATTTGGAAGAGTAAACTCCACTGCTATCACAACCCTGAAAGGATGTCACATTATCACTTGAAAGAGCAAAAGGAAGTCACTATATTACAGTGACAATCCTGGGCAGACTCCGGCAGGAAGATAGCTTAATGAAGCTCAGTGGGACTTGGTTCAGAACAGAACTTGTGAAGTAGGGAAACCTTACACACACACACCCCATTATGGAAATCAGGCAGCGTTCGCCAAAGGAGGGAGTGTCCCAACCTTGACAACTTCGACTCCCAGAATTCCAGGTTCCCACTGAATTTTATTAACACGGCAGAAAGCTTCAGGCAGCTTTCTTTTCAAAACATGAATGCTTTTAGTAAGTGTGGGTGAGGTGATTTGGCGAGGTAGTCCAATCAAGGATGAAAAAAGGAACCAAAAGCGTAATAAGATGGTGGCACTTTAGAGCAGAAAGTGGCAGGCAGTATAATAAGTGGCGTTCCAGCTAGAAGCTGTGAAGGGGTTGGAGAGTCCTCCAGATTGGTGAATCTGAAAACTTTTACAACCCTAAATCTCCCATCTGGGAATATTTTATTCACTAGATCGGTGTTTCTCAACCTCAGGCAACCTTAAGCTGCATGGACTTCAATTCCAGCATGCTGGCTGGGGGAATTCTGGGAGTTGAAGTCTACAAGGCCAAGGTTGGACATGCGTGAGCTAAATTCTTGTAAAGGAAGAGAGAATAGGAGAACAGGACCTTGGAGAGCTCCTTCAGGTTTGCCTTGTAATTCTAACAGGATGTTGTCCCAGCTATGCTCTGAAGCATGCGGTTGGGACTTTTAAGGGGCTTGTCTTAATTTTGATCAGAGTTTTATGGGGCTGGAAACAGCAACTTCTCCAGTGTTTTATTTTATCTATTCATTTACTTACTGGATTGGTATCCTGCCTTTATTACTTTAAAAGTAAGTCAAGGTGGTGAACGGACATAAACACTCCGTCCTCCTCCAACTTTCCCATGAACAACCCTGTGAGGTGGGTTGGACCGAGAGAGAAAGAGAGGGACTCACCCAAAATCACCCAGCTGACTTTTGTGCCTAAGGCAGGACTAGAACTCACAGTCTCCTGGTGATTGGCCCAAAGTCACCCAGCAAGCTTTCCTGCCTAAGGCAAGACCACGGCTTCTTTCTTAAACACCTCTGCAGTTAAGATCTGGTGCAATTGTTTGCAAACTCACAACTGCTTTTT